>JAPMOQ010011374.1:206665-365001 GCA_026543055.1 Argiope trifasciata | reverse complement strand
ATTAATAAAATACTTTTTATTCATCCACTCGAGTTCAAATACACCTTTTTAAACTTGTAGTGGATAAAACTAGATGTTAAAACAATTTTTTTCAAATATTAATTTATTAAATTAGTTTTAATTCCTTTTAATACTTTAAATAGAATTTTACTTGTTTGTAATGAAAATTGAAATCAGCAGGTAGTTGGTAAAATGCGAGGATTTCAGTACTTTTCACGTGAAGGTGAAGAATGCGAATTCAATTCTTGCGAAAATCAATTCTTTTTTGATACTTAATAACTTTTTGATAGTCATTTTATAAAACGTGACTAAAATAAAAAAAATTCTTTGTTGACATAAGAAGGAACTGAATTAAAAAAATTAATATTACTTGTTAAAAAGAAATAGAAACTGTTAATGGAATCGTAATATCTTAAAATTCAGAATTTTCATTTTAATGATTTTATATTTGAGGTATTGATTATTTAAATACTGTAACTTATAGCATTTTAGTTTAACTCTAAACGTGAAACGTAGTTAAGATGTTATTAATAAAATTACATCACTTTGAAACAGTTCTATTTTTACGCAATGTAGCAATTTTCCAACCAGCCTAATAAATAGAAAATGAACTTCAAGCTTTAATGAAAATCATTACTGAATTTCAATTCTATGATTTTTAATTTTTAAAAAGTGTGAAGATGTTTTAAATTATCTAAAATTGAGTGGTCAGTATACTTACCAATGAACATTCGATAATATTTTTACCCTTAATGCTCACTGGCGTTCTGACCTTACTAGTCTTCACCGTAATCGCCATCCGGGTTCGAATCCCGGTTTGGGCATGGTTGTTATTTACCCAGTTTTCTATCTATAGGGACGTGAAAGAACATCTCTTTCACACACCTTATATAAAAGAGAACCTCTTTCATACACCTCTTTTTTTTCCTCCTCACAATCGTTTGTGCAACCCCTTTTTATGATCAAAAAGGGGTTGTGCAAACGACTGTGTGTCATCTTTATATGAACTAGACTTCTGTCCTCAGGTGCTCAGGGGCCTTTATCTTTCGCAGCTGCTGCGCAAAACTTGGCTTAGGTTGCTGATTTTGTCAGCAGGCTTGTCTATGATAAGTGGATAAGTAACAATGGTCAGTGGTAAATATGCTTATCACTTTCATTTTTTCGCATATTAATCTCTAGTAAGTAAATATACCACCTCCTGCTTCATAAATTAAATGGAAAATCAACTTTAGATAGTTTAGCATTTGCATAATTAGTTTACCCTAAAAAACCTTATATAGTTTTTTTTTTACAAATGGAACCTAAATTTTAGTTTTATACACAGAATAAAAATTAACATTTAATTTTGAATTATCAATATATTTCTATTTATTCCAAACAAAGAACTATATATTTACTCAAATTATTTTAAGATTCTGAAATATACAGACTTTTTTTTCATTAAAAAATTAATTTCATTTCATGTTTCGAATAAAAATCGCTTTTTAATTTTCCATACCAAACGACACCGCGCTATTTATCCGAAAGAAAGAGCGATATTTACTTTTATATCTAACTAGTACCGACTTATGAACTCACACTCCCCCAAAGAATATTATTCAACTTCTCCGATACAAATCCTTTTGTAAGACAATTAATTTAAGTGAAGCCGCTTTCAAGAATTTTAATAAGACACACCTTTCTTCGACCACCCTCCTCTTGAGCCCAAAGAGAGTTTGAAAAGGAACTAATTAAATTCCTTAAATACCCCTCTGGGATGGGCCAATAAATATTTACGATCGCCAAATTGAAAGACTGCCGGAAAACCCTTACTATTTTAACGACATTTTGCTGGAGACAGAAGACTGCAGAAAGTTGAAGGGGGGAAAAAATCCCACAATAAATAAAGGAAGGAAATTACCTTAAAAAAAGAGGAATGGCAACGTTTTGGAGAGAGAGAACACCGCTTTAAGTTGATGTCGGCTGCCATAAATTGGGGCCGAGTTTTAAGAGCCCCAGCGAATAAAATATCGCATTCCATGGCGGTGTGTGTGTGGGAGAAAGTGGAATGTCATAAACTTCCGGTAGCAACAACGTAACTCATAACCTTCTTCCCAAAATCTTCAACTGTTGGGAGTTGGTGGAGTTTGGATTAAAAAAAGGGGGGATCGGTAACAAATGAAATCATTTCAAAATGATATGGAACTATTAATATCTTAAGACAATAGATTTTATTCTGATGTTCGCTCGTTTTATGAATGCAGTACGCAATACATCCGACCTAGTTTTCTTTTACAATAATTAAAGCACTACATTGAAGAAGCAGTCATCTATAAAAGACTTTCAAAAACTAGAAACTGATGATTTTGGTCCATATTTTATTGTTATCTTTTCGTATCAATGTAAAATTTTATGAGCGAAAAATAAAAAAAGTTTAAGTTAATTTTCTTAAGAGTTAGGCCTAAGATTTAAGTTAATATTTTGTTCATGTTTCATCAATTTTTCATTGCAGAATTTGTGCTTGAATCTGAACAGAAGAGCTTTGGTGGTTGGTTCTCGTCACAGAACAAGGATCGGCTATCTCCTTCTAATGACGGAATGTGAATCTTATGGCAGAGAAAGTTCAGTAATGGCCATTGAATCAGCCATATTTCCCGTCAGATTTGTTGTCGAGGTCATCCGGTTAATAAGGTTTTATCCGAATGCCTTTAAATAGGCTGGGTGGAGTAACCGTGTGTGGTTATCCTTATTATTATATGAAATCTCTTTAGAAAACTGATCCAGCCTTTTAGAAGTGTCTTCATAGAGAAAGCGCCGAAAAGGAGCCCAGTGCGTGCTGCACTTATTTCAATAAAATATTTCCCTGTAATTATTATTTTTTTCTGTTTGAGGGTATTTAGAATATTGCTTTTCTAGATGTATCAAGAAGAAATTATCTGATAATTAAGAGAATTTTCTTTTTCTTAGAGGTCATAATAATAGGTTGGGCTGACTTATATTTATTCTATGAAGGATTATATATCTCATGTGAAAGATTTAGACCATGATTACCAGTGAAAATTGAAAATCCATTTTCAATATCGCAGCGCTGTAGGATCAAATTCATTCATTTAAATTTTAGATGCCTAGGCAGTGTAGAAATAATCTTAAGATTGCTTTCTGGATACAGCTCGTATGGAAAATCCTTTTACATCCATTAATTAATCTTTTAGATATAAAATGGTGACATCAAAGACAACAAAGAGAACGTTGCTCTCTTGTAGTGGGTGGATGGATTCATAGTCAGCAGACTTCAATAACAAATATATATACTTATTAACATGGACATACAAATACACAGACATCAAAATACAGCCAAGAAGTACCATAGCAAAACACAGCAGCATTTAGAGCAAACAGAGGTCCATTAGTAGTAACCGTTGTAAACAAACATAACAGTACATAGTAAACGAACAGAGATCAGCAGGAAGAAGGAATCCATTTGGTTATTTATTAAATCCTCTCAAAACGTCTGCTATTCTCCACTGTTTCCTCGCTTTAGCTGTATTCAACTGCTGACTCACTACTGACTACTTCACACAAGACTCGATGCTGCATCAATACTTGTCTCCAAGACTAGGCTCAAAGCTGAGTTCTCAATTCACGAATTCACCTTGAGCTCTTTCAAATTTTTGCGTTTTGCTAAATTGATCCAATAAATTCGTTCACTGACTCAGCTTGACTCACTATACGACTGATTTCAGTTCGGATATCTAGTCTTTTATAGCTCCCTGAAGCAGGTCACATAATGTTCTTGAATAGTCAACATAATTCGCCTATTCGCCTTCTATTGGTCGTATCCCCAAAATTTCTGAAAATTTCAATATCATTCATTTTGTTGCTAAATTCAATAAATTTGTGGCGAAATTGTCGCCAAAATCAGGGGGGGGGGGTCTTTGAATTGGTAGCCTATGAACATCCTTTATAGCTGTCCATAAAAATATATTTCCTACGATGGATCTAACTGTGCGGATAAGCTACAAAATTACAGACTCGTGATATAGTGGCATTTTAGCTTTTACATGTGTACAGAAGAAATTACCTGATAATTAATAAAGTTCTCTCTTTCCTGATGAGCATATTACTGACCTCCGACCAGGACAAAGGCACACGGATTGACCTCGTAAGACTGAATGACTGAACCACCGCAACAGCAACACTGGCGGAAGATGTGGTTGAGTCCTAATGGCTATTATCGGTCACGTTACAACCCTCCCAGTAGGGAGTATGTGGATATGCTCAGTGCCTCACTTATTAGTGTACCTACTGGGTTGGCGAGATCCAACCATCATTCTGGAAGAATGTGATCCTTATTTCGAGGTGCAACCCAGGCTTTTTTTCCAGTGGGTATAATAATAGGATGGTTTAAATTATTTGTATTTCTATGGAGGAATATACCTCCCACGGGAGAGATAATGGCAGTCAGTACTCCATTCTCAATAGCTTAATTTTGTGGGGACATCGATCACTTAATTCAATTTCGGGTGGTTACACAAAGAGTAATCTTCTCATGGTTACTTTCAGGATATAACTCACGTGAAATGTCCCAATGGATAATCTTTGAGACATAAAATGATGAAATCAAAGGGAAAGAAATTGCAGCAGAAAGAAAATAACAGATAACTGGACAAAAGATCCAAATGACCATGGTAGTAAGTAATGAAAACGAGAGAATGACCACTAGAGCAAACATAGACACCAATATTTGCAGCAGACTATACGAACTTCCCAAGGGAGAGAGATACATCACTTATTTACTTCGGGATTGTGAAATGTGCAAACATCCGAGCAAGAGATGTTTCTTGATTTCTCCAGGAAATAATGGACATAGCATCCGTTGTAGTTGCTTTGTTTTTAGATGAGAGAAATGCTTTTTCATTTTCTTATTGTGTTATCAATTATCCTCGTACTTAGCCATTAAATAGGAAATGCTATCAAAAGCACTTTGTGACTATGGTAGGGATAAATGTTTTGAAAAATGTTATAAGAAATCCTACGCATTTTTTGAAAAAATAAACATTTCAAATTAAAATACATCTGCTAAACACTGAAGTATTTAGACAGTTGAAAGAAACATGCCGTTTTGATTTAAAAAGAAGTATAAAGCAAAATTCATCTTTTTAGAACTTTATCAAATGATTTATTCAAAATCTGGCTGACTGGGAACATTGAAATTAAATTTAACGGATATATACTACCTATATAATTACCTAAATGAGTAAGCAATTCATAAAATACTTCTAGTCTGGAAAATTAATACATGAAGAATATTTAGGAAAGCCACGTGTTTAGAAAGTTGAAAGAAAAGTGCCTTTTTTTCGCTAAAAATAAAAACACTTCAAGTTTAAAGCTTTATCAAACGATTTATTCAAAATATGGCAGATGGTGAACATTAAATTTAAATTTTATGAAGATACATTATCTATTTAGTTAATTAAATTATCAAGCAATTTATAAAAGACTTTTAGCATGGAATACCATTATATTTTAAGTAAATAGATAAACCGCAAAGTAATTATCCTGCTTTAATCAGTGTTAAATTTTTCCAATTTTTATTTCATATGAAAATCGGAGGAGTGTAGGTGTGCTATTAATTCTTTTATGTTATTGATAAGGGATGAAGAAATGAGGAATGTTTTTATTCCTTTGCTTGAAGCTATAAAAGACAGCAATAACAACTCAAATAACCCTGCTTTAATGTCGCATAATTTGATGGCATCATGGACAAGAAATTTTAACAAAAGAATATATCTGAAATTAAATGAAACCGATATCTCCAGCCTACTAGATGGTCAACATAGGTGGCATGTATAAAGTAAATGCTCAAAAATTTTATTGAATTCGGTGGCTTTGATTAGGAGAAGATATGGAGTACAATGTATTATATAACCAAAGGACTTTCATTCATTTTAAGATTAAATCACGATTACAGCGTTTTTCAAAAACGATGATTGCACTTATGATAACCATGGGAGTTATTGCAAATAAATTATTCTTTTCCTGCTCATATAAATATACATGTCTTATAATATTACATTCAATTAATGATAAGACAAGTTATTTCATTGTAATACAGTTTGCCAAAGTTTGTTAAAATGTTCATGAGGCAGATTATTGTTAAATTCAATGCTAGCATTATACAGTGAATTCAAGCTGTGGTTTAGTGCAAATATTGATTGATTGTGGCCGTTAGTCATGTGCGATCAATAATTTAAATGATGCCTGTTATAATAAGCCACCTGAACCAGATTTACATGAATAAGCATAAACGCCACTTTAAAATTCCTATATTCCCAGTATATATTAGGGAAATCACAGCTCATTCACAACCGTTAGCTGGTATTGCGACAGGATTTTAATAATACATCAAGCTTCATTGTCAGAACTTTATTTAGTACATACTAAATAACAATTATTGTAAGCAGGGTGATTAAAAATGCCGCTTACAAAATGAAAAGGCAAATCAGATATTTGGAAACAACTATAGCATTGGAAAAAAAGGCCGTCAATGCTTTCAATGACGTCTGGCTTTCTTTTAAGACCAAGTGTAATATCAAATAAAATGAAATAGAATGTTTTAAAAAATACATAATTTTTTAATTTCTGCCTAAATTTTACAATGAAATAATAATGAAAAATTCTTAATAGGTTCTTGTCAGAAATTTTAACATTAAGCAGAGTTGCTTTCAATAAAATAAAGTTTAAGGTATGTGATTACTTTCATTACGAAGATTTTGAAAAATTTTCGAAAACAGTTATATTTTTTAGTACTTTTGCAATAAAGAAACATCTGTATAACTAAAATTCAACAGTTAAGTCGTTTTTTAAAAATTAAGGAAACGAGCTGTATTGCCTAATAAAGAGGTATAAAGCAAAAATCTTCTAGTTTTGAAATTTATAAAATGATTTACTTAAAACTTTGCAGATAGAGTAAGAAATACATTCCCTATTTCCTTAACTAAAAAAAATAAGCTGTATTTCTACCCATTTATTAAAATATTGGGTTCAATCGATAAATAATGCGAAATTTTCAATTTTGTTTTCAGCAAAAGAACTACATTTTAAAATGAATAGAGTTCTTATTTTTTATTCAAGTACTGCAGAATCTGTTGAGAAATCAATATACCAAATTTTTTTCAAAAATATGCATTAAATTTTAATTTATGAGGCTTTTCGGGAAAAAAATTCTATCAGAGACAAAAATTTAAAAAAACAACCCAAAACAGTATCTAAAGATTTAAAATGCCATTGATATGTATGTAGATTCAAAAATAAAAATCAATGCAACTTCAGAAAAAAAATCTAGAAACAAAATTATAATAGGCTTATTGAGAAACCTATTCAAACATTAAGAATGATAAATAAAAACATTCTAATTCCACACACACACACACACACACACACACACACACACACACACACACACTACGTTTTTACATATGCATTTATCTTCACAAAATTTGCATTTTTGGATTTTTTCCTCAGTAGAGACGTAATATTATTTTTCAGAATTTTCGCAAAAACAGAAGATGCTCGGGGGACCTATGACGAGGATAATGGAGAACATGAACTTTCATTCATAACAAAAATTGGCAAATTCAGATCTATATATTGGACTAGAGACTAGTTCAGTAATATAAGCGTTTTAAATATATATGTCACGATAACTATAATAAACTAGTGATTATGTATAATTATTGGCGATTATTCATAATCATAAAGTAATAATTATTCATAATTATGAGCGGTTATTAATTATAATCAATAATAAGGATTATAAATAATCATTAGTGTAGATTTTTCACAATCATAAGTAGTTATTATTTATAAACATCAATGGTGATTATCCATAATCATCAGTGATGATTATTCCTAATCACCAATAAATTTAGTAGCAATTTTAATAAATCACCTCTAAATAATCATAGGAACAATCTCATTTACAGTAATATATGCATTGTAAATATAGAATTCTTTTGAAATTTTAGGAAATGAATTAAACTAAACTTATGCCATTGTAAGGAATATTCTTCTTCCATTGTTTAGAAATATTATGTAATATATATTGTTTAGAAATCAATCTGAACTAATCCTTTTACACATATTGAATAACTGAAATTTATGAATATTTCAAAAGAAATTTCAGCACTTTTTTAATTTTCCAAAAAATATATATAAAAAAAACTTCAAAAATGCGCAAGCTGCATCGAATAAAACTTCCTTTTCATCTTCAGTGAAAACACAAAGGAAAAAGTTTCGAATAAATTACTTACAGATTTAATAACAATTTTCGATAAAACCCATAAAAATGGGAATCGGATTTTAAAAAATTTCTGCTTACATATCACATTCCCATTTCTTTAGTGCTCTCAAATTTTGAACTTTCATACTGGCATATGAAACAGGGCATCATTTCCTGCTTCTATGAATTTTAGAAGCAGGATTCATGTTATCATCAGCGGAAAGCTTCCAACCATCAGTTTTTAAGCCTACCCCGCTTGATAGAATGAAAAGAAGAGGAAAAAAGCATTCTCTTTTGTAAGAAAAGGGGCGACCATTTTTCTTTTCGCTTAGGGCAGTAAAGAGAAACTTCGGGGCTTCTTGTGCCGAGAGTCTTTACGATGCCGCCCCTACCTCCTTACAACGTCAAACAGCCGTGACGTCAGATAGCATCGTAAAAACAAGAGGATCAAGACAAAGTACTGAACAAAGGCAATGACAGCCATTTTTGGTCTAAAACGACACCTTTAATAAAACCTGTCAGAATGGTCATACCGAAACTTTATCACATATTCTTTAATAACCTTCGTAATCTGACCCCCCAAAATAAAGAATATGGTTACAGATCATGAAAATGTATGTCATATGTATTTATTTCCAGAGATCAAGAAAATGCACGCCAAGTATTCATATCCAGATATCCGCACGTGAGCGTTTTGAGCTTCGTTAAATAGTGACGAAACCAGAATATATATATTTTGTACATCTTTTGGCCAATAGATTTATTCTAAAATTTGACACAGAATCACAAGATAAAATCACATTCCAAATTTAGGTTGCCAAATCACATGCCAAAATTGTCAAAATGACGCACCTTCATATAGGACATACACTCTACAAGCATAAAAACCTCATTTTTAGCGAGGTGGCCTCAATGTACTCCACGTATGGTTTTTACCATAAATCACATTTTAATCAAATGTGTATCTTTTGATTTCTGTCATTCACACTTTTTAAACTGTTGCCATTAACACTGAAAAACATTGGCAGTGAGAAATATCATTCACATATAGTATGCGCAAAAATATCCAGTACTGAAACTTGCGCATTGCGAACACGTGGTTGCATTTGTCGACGAGGCACTGTTCCATCTACAAGTGTTCACAGTCGTGAAAAAGATGTTATGTTGTGCAGTTGCTGTTGGAAATGGGTCTCTCGACGGAGAAAAGAGTATTTCTAGTTCAGTATTATTTCTGCACACACGGAAGCGGGCATGACGATGAACCGGGTGTGAAAGGGGTGGCAAAACAACTCCAAGAAAAGTTTATTAAAATGGTTTAAAAAGCGATCGAATCATTTCTTCAAGATATGAGATGGTTCTGTCTTGCAAGAAGCCTTCGGATGAATGTACAGTGGTATTAAAGACGAGGGCGTTAGTACAATATATATTTGTGGGTGTGATGAGTTTCAATGCACAAGTTCATTTATATTAGTTTCATCTTTTCATTCTTCATTGACCCAGGATGATTATGATAGTATTTTACATGTGAGAATTCAGTGATGACGCAGGAATTTATACAGCATGAATAGGGTCAGTTGATGTTGTTCAATGGATCTTAAATGGTACCTTGGCCATTAGCAGGCCAATTCTTCAACGCAATAATTCCAAGAATGCCGTTATCAGAGGATCTTATCTTATCTGTCTGAGCACCCTTCTTGGCGGAAATCCGTCTATCCTCCTGATCTAATAAGCTCTGAACTCTGTTCTCTGACTACTAGTGAAGACCGGAAGAAGTGCTTAGCGCTCTTTCATGGAGTTAATTTAAAACATATTTATACTTCACAGTAAGTATACGTTGCAAATAAGAAAATAGGTTTAGAGAATAACAAATAAAAAGCTGATGCTCCTCAATCTAAAAGAAATTATACAGAATTGTTTGCTTGCTTGCCGCAACATCCTCGTCACCCTGGTCAGTCGCCAGAAGTATGATGGCCAGTTGAAATGGGCAGGTGATTTTTCCTTTTGCACAAAAGATTCAGGTGCGAATTCTTCCGTCCCGACCATCGATTAATTTCACCAAGAGAACTTTCTTCCACATTTGTTGGGGTCGCAGATCTTCCTGCAATAAGACCAAGTCTCCTACTCGCACTAGGGGTGTTTGCTTTACCTTTCTTACTTGATGGTATGTACGTAGCTCCAAACAAGTGGTATCAACAGGACGGGGTATAGTTCATTCAGCTCAAACATTTCTAGTTATGTTGCTGGAAAACTTTCCAAGGCGAATCATTTTACAAAGTACTGACTTCCCATACCCGTTCCATTCCCCCGATCTTAAATCACCTGATGTCTACTTGTGGGGAATGTTAAAGGAGAGTGTATTCAGCTGTGAAAATGCATCAAGAGCTGGGTCTGCATCTCGTGAGAAAATCCTCCGTTTTGCAGGAGTCTGCATTAATCTTTGTTTTAAGATCTGTTTGAGAAATCTGCGTAAACGATATTAAAACTGTCTACCGAGATGAGGTGCCCAAGTTTAATACTTTCATTATACATATACCATGGTAAATCGACACGTTAATAGTGTTTATATATTATGTTAATTTTTTTTAGAAGAAATAAGCTCACAGACAACAATAATGTAATTTAATTTCTTTAAGTACTGTATATTTTGGCGCATACTATTTTTAAATTTTAAAAAAGCATCATATTTTATTTTTGTATATAGTAATTTTTAACATGTTTTGACTTATTACCTGGATTCATTGTTTCATTTTTTACGCATCAGCGCTTCAATTACATACATTCAACATTGTACAAATACTTTCACACTTGTTATTTGCATTTTAATGCTGATGCCTTATTCTTTTGCATTTTAACATAGTGTTTTTATAGTTTTCTCCTTTGGTTTCACTATTTTCTCGGAGCAATGCAGTCAAATGGGGTTCTGACACCAAAAAAATAAAACCAACCAACCACATGCTAAATATCGTCTTTCTATATATATTTTGTTTGGGTATTATTGCTTTTACATATATGTGAATGCACAAGCCGGCAGATAGTCAAAATTGTGGGTTTGCCTCCAAAATTGACACGTAGCTGCAATTTCAGAAACGAAATTATATACAACATTTAATTTATTCATGCCTTTGAGTTTTTGAGCTATCGTACTTACATGCATGCCGTTGTATTGGCAAATAGACTGTCGATATGACGATGAATTCGGTTTAAAATGTGATGCAACCTAACTTTTAAACACGAGCAATTTTTTTCGTATATAAATTTGCTCTGTACATGATGTTGTCAGCTTACTTTCACTGTGTTAGAAAAAAAGACGAATTTCTTGTGAATAAGTTTTATTCAAAGTTTGATACAAAATATGAATTTGGTGCAAGTTGTTACTGTTACTTCATATGCTCACCGAGAATTACCTGTCAGTGAATTGAGCCGTGTGAACATATCTTGATTTTTTAGAAGCGGCAACTAAGGCCACAGTTTATGCACCACATTCGCTTGCACAGCTCCTATTTACATAGTGGCACATTCACACACCTCACAATTAGAACGTCCAAGAACAACCATGACCGAAACAGGAATCAAATCCTTGACACTATCCCTAAGCCAGGACGCCGACGCAAAAAATATTTACCAGAGTTCATCGGTCTAATTCAATAACATTTTGGATTTACTATATTCACAGACAGACACCACATCAAAAATGTAATTTTTGAATTCATGGTGCTCTGAGTTAATGAAATGGAGTGGTGGTGGTTAATGGTGGAGTTAATGAAAATCTCGAATTGGAATGGTTTGATGATTATAAAGATTTTTCTTCGTACAAGAGAAATAAATTCGTACCTTTAATTAGAAGCATTATGGTATGATAAAACTTTTTGACTAGATTTTACATGTAAAACGCCATTTAATATTTTATGAATTTTTTAAAAACCATTTCCAACTTATTACTATCTTATTTAATTATATAGAAAAATTCATTATTCTAGGTAAAAGATTTTTTGTGTGTGTTATTGTATTCACAGACACAGAAAAGCTGTTTGTAAAAACAATCTTTTAAAAGATTAAAAAGAAAAAAAATCGTTGATTTTGGTCTTCAATTTATAATTTGTCATTAAAAATATTAAGAAATTATAAGAGCAATTTTACCTAAAATGCAATATTTGGGAATCAACTTTATTTAACAATGTATATTTATTAACTCGTGTGAATTTTCTTGAATCATTCAAATATTATATTTGTATCAATAAATAAAAAAGTTATACAATATAAGTACGTCACGAATTAACATTCATTTCCACTAATTGAAAAAATACTAAATTTCATTTAAAGGTAACAGGCATACAGTTTGAAATATAACTTAATTTTAACGAAACAAATTTTCATATTAATTTGTCATCATCAAAAACTATCTTACACTAAAGGGATTATATTGGTCTTAAGCCAAAACTGTCTTTCGCTTTGAAAAGTGGTCTCAAAATGTAAATGATATTTTTTTCAATTCTTATTATTAGTTCACACTCTCCCGATTTTATATATATCTTGTTCAAATTTTCGTTCCTTAATAAAATACTTTTTATTCATCCCTTCAATTTCAAATACATTTTTCTTTTAAGTTTGTAGTGGATGACTCTTGATGTTGACACAGTTTTTTTCAAATATTAATTCATTAATTAATTTTTAATACTTTTAATAGAGCTTTAGCAGTTTGTTATCAACAAGCAGTAGCTCAATCGGTAAAATGCAAGGATTTCGGCATTTTTCACGGGAAGAGGAAGTAATCGAGTTAAATTCTTACGAAAATCTATCATTTTTTGATATTTAATAACTATCTTGATGATTATTTAATAAAAAGTAACTAAAGTAAAAATTTTCTTTCCTGATCTAACAAGGAATTGATTCAAAAAATTATACATTATTTGTTTATTTATTTAATATGAAATATTTATATAAAAATCTGGTAGATTTGTTTAAAATAGCAGCCCTATTTAAATAATCAGATTCAAGTTCTACAGATTTAGTACTGATATTGTTTTAATTTAAGTAGCTATATTATTATAAATACTTAATTGATCGTTATAGCTGGAATACAGTTATTATACACTAATTAACACTTGTCACCTCAAAAAAGCTGAGGGTTTAACTATGAGAAAATAAAATTTAAGAATCTAGTCTTGAATGTCTGACTCTTTCATAGTATCATGAATATAATATTGTATCTAAATATAACAATAATCAACAGCAATCGTAAACCAGGTAATCAATAGCCTTGGCAAACCAGTTAATTGCAAAAGGCAATGAATAGTAAATGAAGTCTATCGTATTTCCGACATATCCTAATAAATGATAGATTAAAATGCCTCTTACAATAAATTAAACAGCAATGTGGATACAGTGTTTAATTTCGTATGAATTTCGTTTGCATACTAAATGAGAATACAATTATAACTTAAATTAGTAGACAGATCAACGGAATGTTTACATTTTTAATAGCTTTTAAATATTATAGGACCGGCCTCCATTAGAAACGTTCATGTACAAAATATACAGAGCTTAAATACGACAATTAAAATATCCGAACTTTGGGATCTGGAAATTTGACAGATTTATGGACATGAAATGTTTTATTTGAAACAATGCACTTCGCTGAAAGTGTCATAACATCCAAGAAGAGAAAAATGAACTCTACATTTAAGTCTAGACTCCAACCTATACGATATGAGCATGCCAAGCAACATTAAATGAAATCATCAAAAATAACAACAAAACAATATTTAAATCTCTCATTTAGAAATATTTAGATTGTAAAAAAAGTGAAAATATGAAACGTTCATAGACAAAACCACTGAAATTATTTGAAAGAAACGCTGCTTTAAAATTAAAAAGAAATATAGGGGCCACCGTGGTCTGGTGGTAAGGTTTCGGCTTCGGAACCGGAGGGTTTCAGGTTGGAGACGCGATTCCCCTTAAGACCCGTCGTGTTAGGGGGTCCCTTGCACGTTAAATCTGTCAGGCCAAACGTCCACCTACTGGTGTGGCGTGGTGTGAAGAGGGGGATGCCAGTTCAGGTGTCGTCCTCGTCATCTGATCATGGTTCAAAATGACAAGGTCCGTCCCAAAATATCCCTCTTGTTGCTTTGAAATGGGATGTTAATATAACTAAACTAAACTAATTAAAAGGAAATAAAAAGGTCATTGTATCCGCTGTTTCACACTTGTTAATGAGCTCTGTATAATTTGATATGAAAATGAAATTCAGCTTGCTTCATAACATTTCTTTGTGAACTGTATTGGCCTTTTTCCTCCTGGTGCTAAGAAAAAAAGATTTTTTTTGGTAGAAAGTCTAGAAAGTGCAACATCAAGTTGGCCATGAGAAAAACATTCTTCGCTTAGGCCAATTTTACGTAATAAATTACTTTTTTTTGATATGGCTACAAAATATAAAACTTCACCTAATAAATACTCTACAAAATATGACAAAATAGCTGGTACCCGACGCGTTGCTGTCACCGAAAAAAATATTTTAAGTACAATCAATCAATAATTTGGTAAGGTTTTATCGAAATTGGATGAACGGTACGACAGTACATAAATTACGCACAAACAAATATTCATTTTTATATACTAGATTTGTTTATTCTTTTGGAATTGTAAAACTTGGTGTTCTTTCAGAATGGCAATAAAAACCTTTTTATTGTATCTCGTGACTCGTTTCATATTCATTCATAATTTTCTAATTTAATTTCAGAAAATGTGATTAAAATATTTTTTTTAAAATTGCTTAAACGTAGAAAACCTATTTATTCCATAAAATCGTTAATGTAGTTAAAATGACAATTTTTGAAAATTAAGATGGTGCAAAATTATTTGTACAAAAACATTTTGGTAGTTACTGCAAAAAACGCTGAAATTTAATTAAAATATAAAATCCTCAAGGTTGGTCTCTACAAACCTTTCTCGCATAATCTGTAATAAAGTTGTTACATCTGAGAATGACTTGCATGACAATTACGTACTACAGCTACAAAATATTAATCTTTAACTTGGATGGAGCATTTCTACAAAATCTATTGTCTCCTAGGAGAGTTATTTGGAGACTAATCCTTGGTAAATAGATACGATTGATGTCCGAATTTTTAAAATTTTTTAGATAATTGTACTATTTATATAACCATCCCTTTGGTGTAAACAATAAGCTGACCAAATTTCACCGCAATCGGATGAATAGTTTAGGAAAGCGTAAGAGACATACAAACTTTCATTTTTATTTATACCAGCGGGTGACCGAGCTCCGCTCGGAGAAAACAGGTATCGAAGCCAACTCGAAGATTTAAATTTTCAATTGTGATTTATCAAAACAATACATGCCATAAGAAAATTTGTGAAACCATTGGTGAAAATATAACCGGTTCAACCTCGGCTTTTCATCGTCCACCAGCGATGTCATGTCTTGATGTTCCATTGGAAATCCCCATCTGCACTGGTCTCTTCCATGTTTGCTGACCATACACGGAGCGCTTGGGTTCATATCACCACACGGGTTATGGATCATCCATTTCGAGATCAGTTCCGGATCATCTTCTGGAAACTTTATTAGTTCGCCATATTGGCTATAGATGGCAGCACGTTACCGCTTGAAAACTATTAGCCATTATGGCGAACTAATAAAGTTTGAAAATATCCCATCTGTAACTCCGAACTGCTCGAACGTAGCGCTTCAAAACCGGCGCCAATCGATTCCTCGTGGCCCAAAACCCCAGACCCCCAAGTTTACCGGAGTTTATTAATTCTGGGGCGATTTTCGACTTGGCAACCATTCCTCGTATTATAGTATAAGATAGATATCTCCACTATCAGTTAAGTATTTATCAATTTTTTTTTCTTTCAAACATATACCACACGCTTTTATATGACTTAATTTATACAATGTATAGATTTAATATAATAAATATTTGACAGTTGCAGCTAATAAATAAACAAAAATCATGTGCAGAATGCAGATACCTTTTTGTAAGCGAGACGACGTATCGAGATAAAAAACAATAGTAAAAGATTTTAAACATAAAAATATATATCAGGAAAATAAGTTCAGACGCCAGTGGGAACATAAGAAACAATGTATGCACAGAATGCAGATGTCCTTATTTATACGAGGTGACGTGTTGGGGATAAATAACAATAATACAAGATTTTAAGCATAAAAAATATACCTGGAAAATTAACAACAGATAGAAATGTAATAGATCAAAAACAACCAAAATGTTCATTTTCCATGCTTGATGTAAAGCAAACTATACCAGCTAAGCAGATAAAAGTAAGAATAAGATAAAATGATAAAAGATAAGATAAAATTAACAACAGATAGCAATGTAATAGATAAAATACAACAAAAATGCTCGTTTGCAAAGCTTGTTGTAAAGGAAATTATACCAGCCGAGGAGATAAAAGCAAGATTAAGATAAAATTCACAGAGAAAAACATTTTTCAAAACTGCTCGTGGAAATATACAGAATGCAAGAAAGTATACGAGGTAACAAAATAATGAAGCCAAGAAGAGAAGCATTAGGATACTTTTTTTATTGAATAGTCATTCATCTGTTTATTTGTGTGTAGGCAAGAGACACAGAAGGAATTAGAAACTATGTAATGCGATTATTATTCATTTTGAAAAATAGTTTTGTAGTAAAGCTTTTCAAAAATCTCTTAATTATACACTGAAGTGACAAAAGTCATGGGATGACTGTTAATATCGTGTCGGTCCTCCTTTTGCCCGGTGAAGTGCAACAACTCGACATGTCATGGAGTCCACAAGTCGTTGGAAGTCCTCTGCAGGAATATTGAGCCATGCTGTCTGTATAGACGTCCATAATTGTGAAAGTGTGGATGGTGCAGGAGTTTGGGCACGAACGGACCTTTCGATGATGTCCCATAAATGCTCGATGGGATTCATATCGGGAGATCTAGGTGGCCAGATCATGCGCTGGAATTGTCCGGAATGTTCTTCAAACCAATCGCGAACAGTGCTGGCCCGGTGACATGGCGCATTGTCATCCATAAAAATCCCATCGTTGTGTGGGTACGTGAAGTCCATGAATGGCTGCAAGTGATCTGCAAGCAGCTGACCATAACCATTTCCAGTCAATGATCGGTTCAATTGCACCAGAGGACCGAGTCCATGCCATGTAAAAACAGCTCACACCATTATGCAGCCCCCACCAGCTTGAACAGTGCCTTGCTGACAGTTTGGGTCCATGGCTTCGTGGGGTCTGCGCCACACTCGAACTCTACCATCAGCTCGTAACAACTGAAATCGTGACTCATCTGACCACGCCACGGTTTTCCACTGGTCTAGGGACCAGTCGATATGCTCACGAGCCCAGGAGAGTCGCTGTAGGCGATGTCGTGCTGCCAGTAAAGGCACTCGAGTCCGTCGTCTGCTGTCATAGCCCAAGGAAGACAAATTTAGCTGCACACTCCTATCGGACACGTCCCTCGTACGTCCCACATTTATTCCTGCAGTTATTTGACGAAGTGTTGCGTGTCTATTAACATTGACCATTCTACACAGACGTCGGCGGTCTCGGTCGTTAAGTGCAGGTGGTCGCCCACTGCGCTGTCCATGATGGGATGTGATGCCTGAAATTTCATACTCTCGGCACACTCTTGATACTGTGGATCTCGGAATGTTGAATTCCCTAATGATATCCACAATGGAATGACCCATGCGTCTAGCTCCAACTAATATTCCACGTTCAAAGTCTGTTAATTCTCGTCGTGCCGCCATAAATCACGAAAAACCTGTTCACATGAATAACTTGAACACAAATGAAAGCTCTGGAAAACGAACTGCGCATTAATACTTTTTCGCTGCGATACTACTGCCATCTGTATATTTGCATATTGCTATCCCATGACTTTTGTCACTTTAGTGTATTTTCGATTAAAATCATTACTGTTTTCTGACAATATCACCTATCTTTTCTAGTTTAGGGTATATTAACTCTTCGTTGTGAAGCAACATTAGGGTTATTTTGGACGGACCTCGTAGTTTTAAACCGCGGTCATATAAAGAGGACAACATCAGGGTTGGATCCTCCCTCTCCACACTACACTAAAAAGAAGACATTTGGTTTTGACATTTAATGTGCACCAGACCCATTTACCTGACGGTTCTCCTTTGGATTCGGGTCTCGAAACTGAAACCCTATTGCTCATGAGTCGTAACCGTATTACCAGGGCGTCGTTGCACCTTATATTTTCTAGTAATAAAGGCGAGTTTATATCTATAAATCTTGTTTGTGAATCATTAGGATATTGACAGTCTAGATATTTTTATTTTAGATTCATTAAATTTTATACAAATACGCTTAAGAGGGTGGAAATACGCACATCGGAGAGAGTTTCTTTTGAAATTTCAATTCATTTTTAAAACAAAATTCAATAAGCGTAAGTAAATCAAATAAACATTAGAGTTTTTAGAAAGTGTCTTTTAAAAGTAATAACATGCAAAAATTATTTTCATATCGTTTCAAAAGCTAAATTAATCTTTTAATGAAATCGATTTCATTTTCAAGCAATGTTTTTTTAAATCTTTTTAATTTTTAAAATTATTTTCTCTAACTCCCAAAGACAGTTTACACTGCTGCCCTTTAATTCAATCAGTTTTCATTGTTTTGTTAAATAATAGTCGGGTTTGGCTACCATCTGTTTGACCAGGAGTAATGCTGTCTAAAATTTTCAATTAAATATTTATACAGCTTATTCTCTTAAAAGTTTCCACAATAAAATGTTATGAACTCCAAATTTCGACACCCAAACTTAATTTGCTCTATGAGTTAGCTTAATCTTTCACTTTAAGTTTTTATCAAGGTCATGACAACACGAAGAAAGAAACTTTTCCCCATGCACTTATAAAGCACTGCTGCATGTCATATACTGTTTTCATATTATAAGAATTAAATTGTTGAAAATTATGATCACAATATTTTTTAAAAAATTCATTCACGTGGTTAAAAAAATACCATCTTCGAAAACTTCATTTTTTAAACTTTTAAATCATGAAAAATCAGTGTGTTGCACTTATATTGTGGAAGCTAATAAGGATTTATATCAAGTTCCTCGTGTCAGACTGAATTTTGAATTCATTGCACATCTCATAAAAATAAACAGATCCGAAAAAGGCCAAAGAGCATATGCCCTGCTCAAAACAATCAAAGGATATTGAGATTGGGGATTGATTTTGCGTCTGGAAAATTGTTTGATACATTATCCACGGACCTAATAGGTTACATGCGATAAAAATGACATTTGTTTGTCAGAAAAAGATGCGTTTTATTGATTTTGCACATTTGGTTATAAAAGGAAAACAAAACACAATTTGAGCATAGGAGAAAAACAAATAATAAAAGGTGTTTCCTTAAAAGAAAATCGTTCTTAGCAGGGGTATGATTTCCACCTAACAATGAGTAACTTTGAACACGTCTGAGGCATCGAATCAATGAGGCGCTGGGGTATTCTCTTCCACTCCTCCAAACGAGTTGTTTCGAGTTCTTCAAGAATTATATGCGAGATATTTTAATGATGATGATGTCTGGTCTGAAAGGGGGTGCTTATGATGGAAAAGGGGCAGTTGTTGATTTCCGCACAAGCGGTTGAGACGATCGCCAAGTGTCTCTAGGTGTATAGGGGCCTCAAAATTTACTTAGATGTGTGTCATAGTGCTAAACAGAAGGTAAATTATTCAAGTCTCTTCTTTGATATGATTCACTGGTCGTGGTGGCCTGGTGGTAAGGTATCGGCTTCGGAACCGGAGGGTTTCAGCTTCGAGACTCGATTCTACCGAAGAACCCACGTGTGAGAGGATCTCTTGCACATTAAATCTGTCAAGTTAAACGTCCTCCCGCTGGTGTAGTATGGAGAGGGGGGGTGCCAGTTCAGGTGTTGTCATTGTCATCTGACTGTGGTTCAAAATGATGAGGTCCGTCTCAAAATAGCCCTCGTGTTGCTTTAAAAATGGGACGTTAATATAACTAAACCAAACTTGATATGATTCACAGAATTTTCTTCTTTTACTTTTTCTTTAAAGAAAAAAGTGTTCATACATCTGTAAAAGTATTGATGAAAAGGTAGAGTATTAAGTAAAATTCTTGAGGAATCACAACGCTGAGTCTGCAGATTTTTTCTTAAATTCAGAATACTTTCTCATCACCCTCTCTTTCCTATTTGTACACTATAGCTTATTTACTTGGTTTTGAATAAATAATTTTAGTGTTAAAATTGGATTTATTCCTTGAAATAATCTAGAACGAAAATTGCTAAGGAACTGAATGACTACTGCTTCAAATTATGCGTACATGATAAAATACAAGATTCTTTGGTTTACAAACAATAAAAAAATAACTTCTATACTTATAATAAAGCTCATTGTGTATTGTGTGTGTCTGTTGGCGCTCTACAGACCAGACCGTTGGACCTACAGCTACCAAATTTGGTACATGTATACCTTGGAGGTCGGGAATATGCACCTCGGAGCCCTTTTTTCGAATTTTTAATTAGAATTTGAATTAATTAAAATTTAAGCGAAATTTCGACGATTTTCCTCTATAACTTCCGAAAATATGATCGCACAAACATGATTTTTACATCAATTTAAAGATTAAAAAATTAACTTTCTAATGGCATCTTTGTTTTAATGTATAACTTAAGTTTCTATTTTTAACGAATTTTTAAAGAAATATTTTAACCATGTTTTACAACAATTTATTTCGGACAAAGCAATAAAATTTAATCTGCACGAGCACGTCAAGGGGGAAAAATTAGGTTTTATCAGCATGTTGCCATCCTATTGACGGAAGTTCAAACTAAAAAAACACAGCTTTTATTACAAATTAAATCTAAAGAAATGCAAATTTTAGCACGTGACTGGATAAAATAAAAGAAATATAATATGTGACATTTTCTAAAATAAATAATGAACGATCAAAGGGAAAAAAATAGCTTTTATTAAACTGTTGAAATCATACTGACAGAAGTTCAAATTAAAAAATAAATTAACTATGACTGCAAATTAAATCGAAAAAAATGTAACATTCACCACGTGATTGGATGAAATTAAATAAATATTAAATGTTATGTTTTCTAAAAAAGAAATACAATACAAAGGTTTCTATGATCGTTTGCAACATCTATATCATTAATTTAGTAAATCAGTGTTACGTGACTTTAGAAGTTAAAGTATATCTGGCAGAGAAATTATAAAGAGAGCAAGGCACATAAGTATTTAATTGAAAATCTTAGACCCCATTACTCTTGGCGAACCAGCTGGTCGCCAAAGGCGTCTAGTAGTATACAAATTGGGTCAATAAAAGGCATAGTATCTTCACAAATAAAAAATTAAAAGCTATAAATGCATTAGGAATTGCCTTTCAATGCATAATGGTATCACAAAATAAATACTAAGCTAAAGTTGAAACTTAGCTTAATAATATCTTACCATTAGTTGAAGTTGCAAGATAAAACTGAAATAAGTTTATCTGGATATTTTTTTGTGTCAATGACAGAATTTATCGTGGAGAGGCCTCAAAATATTTCAGGGTTTGTAGTTTTCAGCACTATTTCAGTACCAAAACCACCACTGAAAAGAGGTGCAGTAGCTTCTGAGTGTAGACTCCTGAGCATCAGTGAGTAGGAGTCTGACTATTAGATCAAATGAAGATGACGATCACTTGCACAGCCTCTTTTTTACAGGGGGGGGGACTTTCACACACCTCTGAGAGGGAACACAAAAGGAGGATGCCCGAACTAGGCCTCGAATCCGGGACGCTCAGATCGATATTCTAATGTAAGCAAAGTTATAACTTCTGTAGAAAAGTCAAATTTAAATTTGATTTTTCGACTTAAGTCAAAAAATAAATTTAATTTAAAAAATGTTTTAAATAAATTAGGACAACTTTGAACATGTCTTAATTTAATGCATTTGAACCTTTATTGTTACTTATACGTGAAATGTTTTAATGAAAACAATTTTAGGATTCATGAGCGAAAAGTCAGAAAATAAATGCTCAAGTTAAGCCGAAATATACAGTATGTAAAATCAACGACACTAACCAAAACATTTAAATAAATATAACCATACCTTTCGGAAGAAATGTGATTTCAAAATTATTTTTAAATAAATTTAACCTTATTTTCACAGCCTTTGACCACTTAAAACATGTTTTTTTATTTTCTGCATTTCCCACCATTGTTGTTATTTACAAGTGAGTTGTTTTAATGCAAGCAGTATTATAATTTCTTAAGGAAAGTCAGAAAATAAATTTTACCTTCCAACTCCAGTCAAGAAGAAATATACGGTGTGGCACAAAATGTCCTCCCCAGCTGTTCTGGAGCAACTCTCATTACACGGGGGGCTCGAAACAGAGAGGAAGAATAAAATTACACCCGAATCCTTTGTTGGAAGGTTAAAAACGTATTACTTTTTCCACTCACGCATTGCTTCGTTCCAGTAAAAACGCAATCCCGGCCATTTGCATACAAAGAAGCCGGGGATAACCATCTCAGCTGGTCAAATGTTCCTGGCGGCCGACTTTAAACGAGAATTCCGGGCTTTGTTTCCCGATTTTATGTTTCCTGTTTTCCGGAACTTTGTTTTCTAATGAGTTTTTCCGGAAGTGCCCGAACCGTGAAGAGCAAAAGCGGCTTCCAGGTGCTTCTAACGATTGCTGTCATCCGAGTGGTGACGTCCTCATTTCGAATGCAAATTCCAAACGACTTTTAACGCAGACGATAAATCAATTCTGCGATTGTTACGCTGCATGAAGACGACTTTTTTTTAAATTAACGAAAGAGAGAGTAAAAAGAATTAACGAATATTTTAGTGCTGCTCCCCAAACTGTTACTATCAAACTATGTATTCAATTGATACTCGTTAAGAGAAGTGCATCAAGATAACAAAAATTTTTATTTCCCCAACTACTAAAAATCAATAATAACTGACTAAAAAAACTTCATAATGAAAGCGAATACGTCTGTATGGTTTTTGGTATTTAATAAATCAGACATTAGAGATATGTCAAATTTGCCCTGCTATATTCTATCCATCTGCATAATAAAAGTGAATACGTTTGTAATGCTTTTGTTATTTAATAGGTCTGACATTAGACACAGAATACCAAATTTGTCCTTAATGTATTTTGTATTGATGATAAAAGCGAATACGTTTGTATTGTTTTTTAGTATTTAATAGGTCGGACATTAGACTCAAAATATCAAATTTGCCCTGAATATATTTTATAATATATTAATAAAAACGAATATGTTTGTAATGCTTTTGTTATTTAATAAGTCAGATACTAAGCACAGAATACCGAATTTGTATTGAATATATTTTATCTTCATAATAAAAACGAATATGTTTATATTGTTTTTTGGTATTTAATTGGTCGGATATTAGATGCAGAGCACTAAATTTACTCTGAATATATTTTCAAGGATGAAAAAATGCTCAATTTTTCGAAAAAATTATGAATTTTTTGAAATATTTTTTGAATTGAATGAAATTCTGATGATTTTCGAAAATACTGCGGCAATCAAAATTTAATTCCTCAAAATTGCATAAATAATCCTTTTATGTTAATTTAATTGAAATATATATATATTATCTGGGATGTTGATAGTTTTTAAAAACATCTTTTCTGCATTATTTGTAACTTTTTTAAAAATCTTTCTCTAACCATTTAAATTTTTTTTATAGATACACAGGTTTGTTCGCTTGCTTTACTAATGATAAACATAAAGAAATGATGATTCTATTTATTTTTAATTCTTTACAACATTCTATATTTCATTTCACATTCCATATAGCTATGTAAATTCTTTATTCTATTCCCGATATACATGGGGGTTATAAGTTCACTTTGAAATGATCATAAAAGGGAAAATTACTGGATCATATATTATCCAACTTGGTAATGGTGTAAGAAGGTCATAGGAATTTCTTTTGCTCGAAAAAATAGTTCAAAAACTCACCACCAGGAGAAAATGGCGCTGTATTCAATGTTGTGTAAAATAGAACATGAAGACATCGGTTTAAAATGTTGAATCGTTTCTAAAACATATTAACATCACATTCAAATGGACTAATTATTTAAATCTTATTACATGGTTCAGAATACTATATCTTAATAGTTAAACGTAATACTTATAACATTTACTTTGATACGCTCTTATGGTAGATATAGTTATCATTAAACCAAAATAGTTTTGTTCATACATTTCGACTGAAATTTTATTTCGATTTCAACATTGATATAGTTGATATTTTCAAAATCTTAGAACGTCATATTAAATATGATCAATAAAATCCCAACATTTTAATTTTTGATGGAATTTTAATTACCCGGATAAAATTAATTCCTATTGTACAAATACATTTTGTAAAATTCCGACACTCAGGTTTTACTGTTCTTCTAGAAACGATACTTGATGCTATAAACTTTTTGCGGTCTATGTTTGCTCTCAGCAACCATAGCAAAGAAACATACTAAGCTTATATTGTATTCGTCGTATTTTAATTTCTATTTAGAATATCAGTGTATATTTTCTATGAAAGAACGGAAATGCTAAGAAACCAATACTGTGCTTCTACCACTTCGTAATAACGAAATCCAATATTGATAGAGTTGCCTTTGCCTCGCCATACCAGACACGGCAGTAAGTCAGTTGCATCTCGAAAGTAAATAGATTCAATTTGGAATTACTGCATAAAATTCGAAATAGTATTTTGCAAATTGTTTTTAGTGTGATTTGTAATTCTCTCTTTTTAATATATTTCAAGAATATTACTCCAAAATGGCAAAAATAAAGCTACTAAAAGAAATGTACTTTGAAACTGATACCAATTTTTAGGAGGGATCATTGTTGAGATCAGGAAGGCCATCGCCCTTAGAGAGGAAAACCTTAATGGCAGATTGCATATATTGAGGTACTGTCAAGACATTAAAAATAGTTGTGCTATCTGTTCCAACAGAAAAATCAGGGGCGGAAGACGTAAAACGAATTATTATTGCGACACTTTTCCTCGAAAACCAGTACCTCACAATGGAGAATAGTTTTGAAAGATACCACATAATGGTGAATTATAAACTATATTTTTTACAGTAAAATATCACATTAAAATATATTATTGGGTTTACAATATAGAAGTTTATAGAAGAATGAATAAATACTTTCAAATAAATTCAAAATAATGAAATAATTCCTTCATAATTTTGCATGATATGTATGACTGCTTGCTTCGCGGAAATGAATTCCGACCAGTACGACATCACGTCCAAATTTAATACGAGCTCAAAGGGTTAAAAGTAGAAGTCATTTTTGAAGATTATTATCCTTGAAAGAGGAAACTACATTTAGCATTTTAAAGTTATTATCGAAATAATTATCTATACCTATATAATACACAGCATCGATAATGGTAGATCTGATGATTTATATTATCAACTAAAAGAGCACGAATTCTGATAGAAATATGCTGATAAGAGTATCAGGATTGTTTTTCATCCTTTATATTCTTGTAACATTTTTCTTTTTAATTAATTTCAATAGTTTTTAAAATACTTATTTTTTTAAAAAGTTATTCCTGATTTCTGCATTAACCTGAAAGGTATATTAATCAAAGATAATCAGCAAAATACTCTAACAAAGAGACAAATCAATATGAAAAGGGTTTTGTGCAATTTTTATTTCTGGTATGGTTTTATTATAACCAATATAAACAGTAAAAGTTTAATAAATTTTAGATTTCTTATCTACAAGTTTATTCGATTATTGTTTATGCAGAAGAATAGACAGTTCGCTTTTGAATTTTTAGGTCGAAACGCCTTTGAGTTTCGCTTACAACTGCAAACAGAGGAAAAGTCGGAAACTGGGTTACAACTGCAAACAAACTCAAATTCGAGACTTTGACTAAGTTTTAGAACTTCCTAAGTCTGGAAAAAAATTGAAATTTCTTGTTTGTGCATGCGCAAAAACGCTTTGAGTGAAATGGATCAAAATGTGCTGTCTGGAAATAAACAAGCATGGAAAATTAAATTACTGTATTTCATTTCAGCTGTTACTTAATCGAAAAATTTCCAGAAACCGATAGATTGCGTTTCAATTAAACTTATAACATTGCTGTATGCTAAATTTAAGCAGACATTATGGGAATTATCAAGTGCTCCATCAACGTCTCAATGGACGTCAGAGCGGTGTTTATCAATTGTCGGGTAATGGCATAAATGGGTTGAAATCAATTACGGTAGTTATTATTAGAGTAGTTAGACGTACAATACTTGAAAGGACGTTGGATAAAATTAATTATCGGATGAAGTTAGTGCAGATGCAATTAGAAATTTAAACAGCGATTCAATTTATTATTTGATTACATAGAAGGCTTTTACGATATTGTTTTCATTTAAATAATGTTAATCTCTTAATCTAATTTTCTCTAAAATCAAATGTATTTTTTTCCTATGAATTTAATTCTTAAAAACTTGTTGGTACAACAAAACTAAATTTTTATAAATTTAATATTCTAAATTCTTATGAATTTTATTCCTAAAAACTTTGAAGCATATCAAAATTGCTCACAATATTTTTGCGCTTATAAAAATATGGAAAGAAATAGTTTTTTTTTCATTCAAAAAACTTTTTTTAACTTAATTTATTATTTATTAAAAATGTATTAAAATTTATTCCTAATTTTTTAAATTTAGAATTTTAAATTTACGCATTTACAATTGTATATGGGTACAATATAATATGAGGATAACTATGCAAAAGTATTGTTGAAATATCTTGAAAATGAATAAAAGAGCGTTTTTTTTTTCTTTCTAAAATGAAAGCACAAAAATTTTATGACAAGATTATTTCTAAAATAAAGATTTCTTTTTTTCTAAATCGAATGTCTTTCTGAAGATATTAGTTCCAAAATGCAAGTCCTTGGAATGGACTAAATTTTAGTATCAAAACAAACCTAAATTCTCGCCTGAGAATTATAGAGGAAATGTTATAATCTTCAAAATATTCGAGCTCGAGACTTTACATTTCGAGAACTACATTTCTGTTTTAACAAGAACGTTTTTTTATCCACCATTCAACAACGAATGCATGCCGAATGCTGGGATTTATCGGTATAAGGAGGAAAAAAGGATATATATCAGTTGTTTGGTCCCCGATGTATTTAGTATGTGACAAACAGGTTATTTGAACGTTAAAAAATTTAAATTAAAGGAATGTACCAAAGTTTTTATATTGCAGTTCTTTTCAAAATGGTTCCAGCTTCAGGATAAATATCCTAAGAGGAAATATTTTTGATATTTGTTTACCAACTATTTAAAATTCCATTTAGGTATGGTAAAAGAAATAATTTGATAATTTAGTTATTTTGCGAGTTGACATAAGAATATTTTCAAATTTCATCCTTCCTAAATTAGAAAATTAAGCTAAAAAAGCTTCGAATTTTTAAAAAATTTCTCTAAAGAATAAATGCATATAAAAGTTTTATATTTTTATTTTAGCTATAGTAGCAGCTTAAAATATCCTCCAATGTTGTAAAAAGACTTTTTCCAGAAATCTTTGAAATTTCTTTTACGATTCGAAAATAAAGTCTTAATTTTGTAAATTCTAAAACTAACTTTATAAATGTAAGATAGAACTTTTATATGTCAAACTTTTAATAAATGTAAGATAGAACTAGCTATACAACAATTTCAAAAATATACAAGTATAAAAATGAAGTCTAAAACAATGGTATTTTTATCCAAAAACGTGATATTTATCATGATTTTTATTTTAAACTAGACGTCTTTGGCTACCAGCTGGTTCGCCAAGAGTAATGGGGTCTAAGATTTTCAATTAAATACTTATGTGCCTTGCTCTCTTTATAATTTCTCTGCCAGATATACTTAAACTTCGAAAGTCACGTAACACTGATTCACTAAATTAATGATATAGATGTTGCAAACGATCATAGAAACCTTTGTCTTGTATTTCTTTTTTAGAAAACATAACATTTAATATTTATTTAGTTTCATCCAATCACCTGGTGAATGTTACATTTTTTTTATTTAATTTGCAGTCATAGTTAATTTATTTTTTAATTTGAACTTCTGTCAGTATGATTTCAACAGTTTAATAAAAGCTATTTTTTTCCCCTTTGCTCGTTCATTATTTATTTTAGAAAATGTCACATATTATATTTCTCTTATTTTATCCAGTCACGTGCTAAAAGTTGCATTTCTTTAGATTTAATTTGTAATGATAGTTGTTGTTTTTTTAGTTTGAACTTCCGTCAATAGGATGGCAACATGCTGATAAAACCTAATTTTTCCCCCTTGACGTGCTCGTGCAGATTAAATTTTATTGTTTTGTCCGAAATATGTTGTTGTAAAACATGGTTAAAATATTTCTTTAAAAATTCATTAAAAATAGAAGCTTAAGTTAGACATTATAACACTGATACCATTAGAAAGCTAATTTTTTAATCTTTAAATTGATGTAAAAATCATGTTTGCCGATAATATTTTCGAAAGTTATAGCGGAAAATCGTCGAAATTTCGCTTAAATTTTAATTAATTCAAATTCTAATTAAAAATTGGAAAAAAGGGCTCCGAGGTGCACATTCCCGACCTCCAAGGTATACATGTGCCAAATTTGGTAGCTGTAGGTCCAACGGTCTGGTCTGTAGAGCGCCAATACACACACACACTGAGCTTTATTATAAGCATAGATTTCTCCAAAATAATATTTGATATGTTTATGTTAATTCTACCTGCTCTATTTGCTTGTTTTAGGCTTTTCTGTTAAAAAAGCGTGGAAACTACATTTATTTACGGTGCATTTATATGAACAGCACATTTTGGAATAATAAATCCAATATTTAAATGCATTTTCTGAAGAATGAATATTACACTGTCATTGTATTATAAAAAACGTGATATCTTAAAATCTACAACAAAATTAATGAAATTTTGTATGCATATATTCAAACCCTTTAATAGAATACGGATTTTAAGATTGCTTCATTTAGACATGCTTCATAGACATTTTTAGTTCAAAATTAGACAAATTGTGACAAAAAATTATTAACGATGGCTTAAAAAGTTCTTAAAAGTTTTATTTATTAAAATAATTTTTATTTTGTGGTCTGTTACATTTTATTTAGTTTGAGCTATATATTAGTGAAATAAAAACTAAATATTTCTTTTGTTTTGTAAATTTATTCTGTTTTCTATTTCTGTTTTTCTGAAACACTCAAATGTTTGCTAAATTTTCATTAAATAATCATTAATTTCATTAAATTTCATAATACTTTTTTTAATCCGAAGACAATAATTCTCCTATTAGTGATCTTTCTACTCTGTTTTAGTTATTTGTTGCAGTAAAAAAAATTACAAATCATTTACTTAAAAAATCACTTTTAAACTTAGATACCTTAAAGCTTTTAAAAGTAACATTTGGCAGCCATTTTTTTTTTTTTTGACAAAATTGCCTTAATCTTTTGCTTTTTAGTTTTGAATCTTTTTAAAGTACGATCCAGAGAAAATAAATAAATTTTTAAAAAATCCTTAAACGATAAGACTTCAACTGAAAGTATCACGTGCAAATAAATATCAGAAAAATACTTAAAAGTCTTTCAACTGGGATTTTTTTTCTTTATTTTTCTACACTCCTAAGAGAAACCCTCACGTTTCCGAACCCCAGTTGCTGTTACTGCTGCCAGGTTTCGCATTAGGAACTTTTCAATTGCGAGGGAAGTGTTTACCGATAATACAGAGGACGAGCGCAAAATTTCTTTCTCAGAACTGAAGTGAAAAAGAAATAGAGGCTTTTCAGCGAAGCTTGGGACTCGGCCAGATTGGATTTGAGTCTCACGTGATTCTCTCCGGGGTTGGAGGGAGGGTGAGGGGCGATTGACAGAAATTCTGAATGACGTTTTGTGTAAATCCTCGGAAACTTTTCTGACCGGATTGGGGGGTCTTAAACTAAATTCAATTTGCGTTCGGGGCACCTCCCGAAGAGGGACCTTCGGACACCTCTTCTGAATCATCGTGAGGGAAAGAGAAAGGGGAAAAACACTGATGAGATTGAAAGTTTTCCGACAGCTTTCTTTCGCTGTATCCGTACCTGTGGATTTCATCTGATTACAGTTGTTTATACGAGTATAGGAAAAGTTGAAGTCAGGGCTGTCAGATCAGAAAGGGAAAACAAGGTCTACAAAGACGAATTCGATTGATAAGCAGTAACATAGATTTTGTTGATAAAAGTTTTGATTTATAACAAAAGTAGCTACCTTTAGGGATGATCTTATTCCAGCGCATATTGGATTTTCTGAATATTAAACTATAAGTATTGAATGCACATATTTAATACTATACCACTATGGTAATAAGTTAGATCTCGGATATAAGGATTATGTTTTATGTTTATTTTCATTGTTTTTACATATGTTCTCTTTATTACGTACTTTAACCTGCTGTTGTTGTTTTTGATGTCATTTGTCAATATTAAGCCTGTTAACTAAGTCAGCGATTTTAAGCCGAATTATTTGCTCCTCTTGTTTTTCAGTAATGCTATCTAGAGCCAAGAGTGCGTCTTAGCTACACACGCGTCCTAATTCTTTTTAGTGGGCGGGCATCCTTTATTCATCCCCAGATTGGAATTTAGACCTGAAGCTGAGAACGATCACCTCTGAACCAATACCCCTAGTGTTATTACTGTCGACAATGGAGTACTTTGAGACCAGGACAGATTTATACGTGTGGCAACCACTAACACCACACATAAGGAGCCTTCGGCAAGTGAAGTTCGAAATCACAACCCAAGGTATACAAATGTAACGCCTTACCAACCAGGCTACCCAAGTCTACTTGAACTTTTCTAATGGTGACCAGTTCCATGTTAATGTATATCTATTAAAGATGCAGATGCGCGATTCATACATCTTCTAACTTTCGTGGTACTGAAGTTTCTCCTTTTTTGCTTGTTTTGGAAACTACTCAAATAATAATTACAACTTTCAGCTCTTAAAGAAAGTCACTTTATTAAATATATGCCTTGAAAGACAGACTTAAGTTCAGAGTAAGGATGTATTGTATTTTTAGAATTAGAAAAAAAAAGATGTATTTAAAAGATTAACAAAATTCACTAAAAATATGCAAAATTACTTGGCTAGTATTAAGAAGTGATTTTTTAAAAATTTTAAAAAATGTAAATTTTATTTTTGTATTATAATATTTTTAGAAGTTATCACGTGAAAAAAGCAAAATTCAGATTTATTTTAATTAAAATTTTAATGAAAAGTTTTAACAGTTCCTTTCGGGGTACCCCATCCTAAAGGGATGTAGCCTCACATTTGGTAGTTATAGGTCGAAAGGGATGACATATAAAGCACACAATCACGTACGTCTCTATTATTAATCGAAATTTTACTTTGCTAATTCATAAAATTAAGGACTATAAAGGAATATGGTCATTACACTTTATTGCACAAGCAAATTAAAAGTGTATGCATTTCGAAATAAAAACGAAAATGAAAATATTGCCTTGGAATTAATAAAGCTTTTTTCAATCCTATTTTTTATTTATCATTGGCAAGAGTAACGAAATGAAGTGGAATTTCATCAAATCAATGTAGTAAATATTAGAGATTATGTGTCAAAGTGATAAAATAAATTAGTAAATTTGAATGAAATGCCGGTATGAAATTAGTATAAATACAAAAAAAAAATATTTCAAATTTTAAAACTACTTAAAAATTATTTTCATGTGGTAATATTTTCCGAAATTTTATTTGAATTAGTCTTTGGACAATGAAAGGTTAGCAGTGAGCATTCCTCTTGAATTTGGAATAGCACAAAAGCCAAATTTCGACAATATTCTGTCAAAAACTGCAAATTTTTATAAAAGAGTCTTTGCATATGCCTATAAACGTAAAGACGACATATTTGGAAATGAGCCAAAAACTACCAGTTCCCTTTTGATATGGTAATGTTTATAGGCTAGAATGCTCTATGTATATTGCTTCATTGATAGGCGCCCTATCGAAATATATCTTTTATTATACACTATAGATCAAAGCATTGAATCTAGAGCTACTGAATTTAGCAAGTACTTATTTTTTAGGTCATAAGTATTCACCAAGAATTAATTTTTCAAAGGTTTATTCATACTTCTAGTTAAAATTCAAAATTTAATCTGTTTTTCCAATGAATAGGCTCAGAGTATATTACTGAACACAAGCCATTTTGTCATTAATTTTAAATTACAAATATATAAGTTAATATATATAATATATTAATAGTTTTAGCTTTTCTTAACGGGCGTGTTATACAGAAATTTTCGAGAAGGATCTACTGCCTATTTCATTTCATTTTTGTATCTCTATTTCCAATTCTGAGTTATTTACAATTGATCAATTCTTGAGTTTCTTTTCAAATTACGATCTACAAGCTGCCTTCGTCGACTGACTTTTTTGGCTCAAATTATTAGGATTTTAAATATTTAATATGGAATAGTTAAGACATAGTGACTACCTACTTGTTGATGATGAAAAATAATTTGGTGATTGTCGAATTTCTGCTTGGTCCTTCTTTCCTGATTTCTTTTACATCTCGTTTTCTATGATTGAACAGAATGCCAGTCTCTTCTAGAACATTTCTAATGATATTTTGCAGATCCAGTAATTAGTGGTGTATTGAATTACATGCAACTGTAAAAGAGTTTCAATCAAGCAATCTGAGAAGTTAGTATAGCGATTTGTTTATGTTGATTGTTACAACTTTAGCAATAAGTGATTAAAGTGATTACTGTTGCACATGCGTTAGCGTTTTATACATACAAACTTTTTTACAAAAAATATTAGTTCACTAACAGTTCTTGGATAACAAATTTTTGTCGAAAATATTAAACCACTGCCTTCTTTGAGCATAACACGATTTCTTCAAAAAGTTTTTATGGCTGCTTTGTAGCTTTACACCTCTTCACTTTAATAAGCAAGGAAATTTTCTATGGAATCTCAAACCTGTAACATAAGAATACCATGAAATAATATTAACTTTAATAATTAACTTAAAAAGGGTTTATATGCAAAGACACCCCATATTTAATTTTATTGTGTAATAAAATTGTTTTTGTGTTGTAAACTGTTCTTATAAATGTCTTTCTACCTCAAAAATTCAGTAATTTAAGAAAATCAAGTGGCTGAATTGATTGAATATTGGCTGAAACAAAATAATTTGATCTGTATGAAAGCAATGAAATTTATTATTAAATTTATTAAAAAAATCGTTGCATTTGAAATAGATGTCATTAAAATGGTTAAATTTTTTAAATAGTGCGAGAACAAAATTATATAGCATTATTTCCAGAAGTCAGAACGAAAAGGATATGAAAATATAGGTTAGTTTTTAATTAATTTAAACTTTAAAATATTATATGAACATGCACATTTCTAAGCTCCAAAGCATATTTATACCACATACACGTCTTCATTGTTAGTGGATATAAATTTAATAGTATAATAGTATACTATCTGAGAGAAAATTATAGTTGGTACTTTCATATTTTCTTCAGACAATAACAATAATAGTCAATGGGAATTAACCCCCCCTATGAGATTCTAGCATCTATTTGATAAATCTGATATGACAAACTCCCCTTTTCAGCAAAAAATATGGCCCTTTATCAAACAATTGCTCAGAGTTTTGTGACAGTTTCAGTATAAATCCATATGTTCCATTTTATCTAATTACATGCTCCATTCGTAAGGATAGATAGACAAACAGTTTTTCCTTTGGAGGATTTCATCCAAAATTTGGCTGAGATCTACAGTTTTGTTTTAAAAACTAATACAAAAATTTCTTTTATTTTCCCTTTGTTTGAGCTAGCATTTAAATATGAGAAAGAATAATGATTTGTAAAATAAAGATTGACATTATTGGATAGTGGGCATGTCCTCATTTTAAAATTTGGATAATTATTTACCAAATTAAAGAGAAACGTTTTCGTTATAAAACTCTTCCTGTATAAAACGCTAACATATGTGTCTCTGACCGTTCTTACTGTTTATTATGGAATGATGGCAGTTAAATCTAAAAAATCTCTATTTGAGTTTTTTAAACTGCATTATCGAACGTTTATACAGTTGCACTTGATTTAATGTGTCGCAAGTTGATGAAATCTCAAAATATTATTAGAATTCTTGCCTAAAACTCCATTTCGTCATCGGAAACAAGATAGAAAAGAAATCGGGAAATATAGATCAAAGAAAAAGGTTATTCAGGAACAAAAATAAGTTTACCCATTGCCAAATGAAAGTCTATCTAGTTTAATTAAGGAAATTGATGACTATATTTCAAAAATATTATGTCACAAAATTAATTTTATGTTATCTTAAAATTTAAAAAAAATTTAAATATGTTAGATATTAAAATATTATTGATAACAATTTCATTTCCTTAAATTTTTTTCATTTTTAAAAAAATTTTAAATTTAATTTGATATTCAATCTTTAAAATATTTTTACCATCAAGTTAAAATTCGAACTCATTTCTTTCTCTTTTTAAAACATAACATTACATTTGCTAATGTTTATGTCTTAACACTAGATTTACGGATCGAGCCAATTTGACTCATTAAAAATTTGATCACTTTATTATATAAACTTTAATATTACTTTTTAAAACATACGTTGCTTTTTAGTTAAGTAATGAAATATATGTAAATGTTTATTCCTGTTTCCCGCAGACCCCTTCATTTCGCTTTATCGAATGTGGTATACCTATTTTCACGGTTGTGAGCCAATTTGACTCATAGAATGGTTTAGCAGTTAATCGCATGACATGGAATTTATTGGTAGATATATACATGTATATAGATATATAGAGAAGAAGTCACGAACACTTCTATTCCAATGACAGAAATTCATTCTACTGTCGCACGGAAGAATTGTAAAGTTCAACAATCATGCAAAAGAAACAGATCTACAAACTATTGTGCTAAATGTAATAGAAATGTTTGCGGAAAATGTGTTTCAAAAACAGAGTTTATATGTAAAAAATGCTTTCCATGAATTTTTTGATAATAAACATTTCATTTAAATTAATTTGGAACTATTTTCATTGCAAAAAACTTCAATTTTCTTGTATGAGTCAAATTGGATCACTTCAGTAAAAAAAGATATATAATCAACATCCGTAAATCTAGTGTTAATTTAAAAATTACTTTGTTTAGTTATTCACTTCGAAATAAAGGTATTTTTACTTCCATTTTTATTTGACACAGCAAACAGTTTTTATTTTTCTCTCACAATGATTTGTGGCAGATTGATTGACTGAAATACATTCTTCTCTTGAATAGAATAACAAGGTAAAGGTTTTAAAAACTTGGTTCGTACTAACCATTTACAGCCTTAAAAAGCCAACAAGCTGGAAGAACAATTTGTTGTCAAAAGCTGCTTATTTCCTGCAAGTTTGCAGAAAAGAAATTAATGCATTCCTATCTTCAGTCCGAAGCATGCTAGTATGATAAGGTTTTAGAAGCAAATCATCAATTTTTATTTTATTTTTAAAAACTTGCTTTATATTATTATTATTTAAAACCATTTTTCAAGTGGATATGTATGGAAAACAGTTCTTATACGTATGCAAACTGTTTTTCGAATATCGTTGGATTATTACAATGTGTGAATGTATGAGGAGAGTTACTAAAAGAATAAAAAGTAGAACAGTTAAAGGTAATTCAGAGCTGTGAGTGATTGCGGCAAATAACCTTGAAGCTTTAAACAATAGGAAAATATGGTCTTCTTTAAGAACTTAATGCAAGTGGTCGTTTATCAAAACTTTAACTCGATTTTAATTCTTTACTTGGTACCTGAATTCATATCTAAGGTGTTAAGAGTCGTCAAAACCAGGAGTTATGATGGTATTGAAGACTTGACATCCATTGGTGGTTTGAAGAAAAAAATCAATGTCAATTTCAGTAGAAATAGTTTTTGGTATACCGCTTTTTACTTTACTAGACCACTACAATATCTTTGTATCTCACTTTCCACCTCATATTAGATGTAACATACTATTGTTACATTTTATACTACTTTCAACTCCCCTAATATGTGCTTAGCAACATGTTGTACATTATCATTGATGTTCATTCATTCAATTTTCTTACATTCCATATATTGTCTAATTTTCCTTTTTTATTACCGTTGACGACTTTAAGTAAAAACACATTTTTTGTAATTTGTTAATCTCTATGTAATGCAATATTTATCTCCCATTTCTTTTTTTCTCATTAAGTCTACCTATATCTATATAGGAGCTACATGAGCTTTAGAATACGAATTGTCAGGTGACGTTACGAAGCTATATTTCATAAATGTTATACTTCTTGCTCGTTGCTTTAGGAAATGTCGATAAAAACATTGGTAGACAAGCAGATACGATAGACATATGGACATTCTCCAAAAGTGAGTTTTTCGAACTCTAGTAGGTCTGAAACAAGGAGATTCATCATAATCTCGAATTCTAATTTTTCGAAATTTATAATACATTTTATCTACTTCGTATACGAGAGAGTAAACATTAAAAGAGATCTTTGAATATATTCAGATGATTTATGAGTTTCTTATTTAATTTTATTTATATGCTTTGAATTTATTTTAATTAAAAAAATGCATACTTAACTTTATGAAACGAATTTAAAAAGCACCAATTACCTGATCCTAAAACCTAAAAAAACATTTATCGTAAAGTTTAATTCTAATATAATCTGATATTCACCACTTTCATTTCATCTATAAAATACAAACTGACATATTTGGCACTGTTTGAGATAATAATCTTCTCACTTTCTCATATTGTCTCATTTCTGAATTCAATAAATGTAACCAGAATCTTTTATTCTCTACGAAGTTTTTTGAAATCTGCAAATGCATTTAAGGATAAAACTTCGACTTTTTCTATTTTGTGATGATATTACCGTCATACAAACTCTTCATTGGTTCTGTTAAAGGAACTTCAGCTTTGGAATAGCACGATTCCGATTTCTTGGCATTGAATTTCAGAATATCACAAAACTCTGATAATGTGTAATACCAATGGCAATCTGTAGTGAATTTGAATAATCAAGATTAAGATAATGACAAAATGCTTTATCCTTAAAATAAAGCCATTGGCTTTTCTTTAAATGGCCTTGCATTTTCTATCATAGTTGAAGTCTATTACATTGAGTAAAAATTTATTTAACCAATACATGATTCTGTTTTGAAAGTTAATCGTGGTGAATTCTCCGCTTTTGCTGTTCCTTGCTTTCAGTCGCTCTTGAGTTCAATATCCGTTAAAGATCTGAGCTCGGAGATCGTTCTTTTTTTTTTTTTTTTTTTTTTTAAGTTTCTTTATTTCGTCTTGAAATTGCCCATGCTTTGCCATCAAATCACCTATGCGTAGTTTCTGCAGCAGTTTCATTCGCTCTTTGGACTGTTTCTGAATCTACAGCTCGTTTTTCTCTCGATTGCTTTATATGCGATATAGCGTGACGTACTTGTCTGTCTTTTGGAGCAATTATAAAGTGAACGATTTCAGAAGTTTAAATATAATTGATAACTAATTAACAGATTAAAGGCGGGAGTCATAGTACTACGATTTGATCCACGTTACCTAGCATACATTCGCCAAGATCCCCCGCCTTTAATGCGTTAAGTTGTTTATTTAAACTAAATTAAACAGAGTTTTTGGTTTCTGCTGTAACTCGTTCTTTCATTTCTCAGCTTCTTGAATCACACGCAATTAAAACTATTTACTTCTTTTTTTTTTCAGCTTGTGTAGATTGTGAGAGCTTTTAAAATCATTATAAAAAGATATTAGCTATTAAATGCCTTTCTCTCCCCTCTATATATCGATAAAATAAATTTAAATACCAAAGAAAGATCAATAATTCACTAGGACTTTCCTATAAATTAAAAACAATTTTTCGTCACTCCGCTTTTTATTCTTTGGAATAAAAAGCCTCCCATTTCTTTAGTGGCCTTAAGCATTAATTAAGAACATTTAAAACTTTGAAAATTTTATTCTCGAAACATCTCAAAATATTTTAACTAACATCATTGATTCAATTTACTTGCGTACTAACGAGAGTACATATTTAGAAATAAAAAAATATATAAATAAAAATTTTTTTGATTCAAAATACGTATTATTTTCTTATTAAAACCTTAAAAGAAGTGAAAAGACATTAATAAAGGATGAAAATAAGCAATACATTTATTTAAATTTGATTGTTCAAAATTATATTTGAAATGAATTTTTATTAGAAGTTTATAAGATGTGAAAAAAATTAAATTGAGATGAAAGCAGTGATTAATTTATTGGTTTATAAAATTACAAGAAAAAATTTATGCCATCAATATTTTTAAAGTTATTAATAAAAAACTACAAAATGTATCTAAACGTTCGCTATTTATCTAATAATTAATTAATTTTTAATTAAACAATTGATTAAAAAATATACACTGGAATGTCAAATGCAAAATTTACGTTGCTACCTAGTGGATGTGCGATGTTAAATGTTTTGGGATGTCCAAAGACTTTGTGTTTTAAAATTTACGCCCTCTATTGTGCGGCTTCTTTTTAATCGCCTCACCCTAACTAAATTTGTTTCTTGTTTGTCTTTAATATAAAACGGGATGATTTCTTCTATAGCACCTAGATCAGCAGTCTGCAGCGTTTTAGGTCTGTTTTTGTTACTTTTTTCACTTCACAAGCCTGCTGACAGTTATCTGTCAGTGATTTTAGCCTAAATTAGTGTCCCTTGTTTTTGCAGTAGCGCCAGATAGGGCGAAGTGTACTACTTAGCTACTTAATGCTTCACATTCGCTGGCACAAAGCTTTTTTTTTACTGGGGAGGGGTCACATTACTCACAGAAAAGAACACAGAATAATGTCCATGCCCGAACCCGGGCGCCCAGATCACGAAAAAGACACGCTACCCCTATGCCAGGAGGCCGGATGTTTTAGGTCTTAATAACTGAATTGAAATCTTTTCTGTATTGCAGCGAGGAATTTTCTCTTATTTGATGTCAGATTTTGAATCCATGCGGCAATTCAGTAAAAAACAGATTTCTCTGCAACTGCAAAATAAAATGGGTTTTCCTAGTCATTGATGAGGATATCCATATTAATTTATTGTTGATCTGAGGAATTTATTTTTGCTTCTTCTTAGATATGTTGGAAAGCAGAGTTTATCCTTGATTTACATACCCAAACATTTAAACATCGTCTTCCTGAAAGAATTTGCTCGATTCCGTCTTAAGGTGGATTCACACGAGGCTTTTTATTGTCCACAAACATTGTCTCTCTGCTGTTGTCCCGGCATTGTCCCCGTGTGAACACTTGAGACAACGCGGACAATGTTTGTCCCGACGGGACAATCATTTGCCATTGTCCCGTTGTGGTCACGTGATTTTCCAAAAGTAGGCATGATCTTCTATTGCGGACAATAATAAGCCTCGTCTGAACCCACCTTTATACTAAATACTATCTTCGGCCACTCGTGTTCAGAATTGAAATAAGTATATTTAATTTTTTTCAGGGATTTTCAATTTTCAAAATGCTTCATTTCAAAGGATTTTGACAAAGAATTTTATAGTTGCTTAAATTTAAAGTTAGCAACAAAAGCTTTGAAGTGGAGTCCTTCTGACAGCTTTCTTATAGAATCTCATCCTCTACTAGATTCCAAAAGACTATGAAAATGAAAGAGCTATGTAAGCATTTTTTTTATTATTTCCAGTTAACTGGATTTGCTGGAATGAATAATTACTCTTCTTTAAATTAAGCTATAGATTAATGTGCCTATTGCATTACTTTTGCAAATTAGTTTTTGCAAATTACTTTTTATAGATACGTATTGTAAGTGTTCAAAGGCTTCTTAAATATATAGTCATATAACTATAAAATATTATTTGATGTTTCAGTTGTGTCTATAAGGTCAATTATTCCCTCATATGTGAGCTTTCCCTTCATGAATCCACAATGGTATGGGTGCCGGCGTCCTGGCATAGTGTCTTCCCCGTGATCTGGGCGTGATTGGGTCGAGTCCCGGTTCTGGCATGTGTGTTCTTCTGTGAGTAGTGTGAATGTGCCCTCTTGTAAAAAGGGGTTGTGCAAGCGAATGTTAAGCATGAAGTAGCTAATTCGTACTCTTGGCAGTAGTTGGGGCTACTGAGAAAAACAAGAGACGCTAATTTTAGCTTTAATCTCTGACAGCATTCTGTCATCAGGCTTGTAAAGTGCCATAAAGTTTCCACAGCAACAACAATTTAATGTTATCTAAAAAGTGCTTTTCCTTATGTGATAGTTGATTCTTCTCAGGCAGAGTTTTTCTTTTTTCTCACTCACGTCGGTAACGAAGAGATTTTGTTTCTATGCTTGTTTTTGGTTTTATCTTTGTTATAGAATAGAACTAATAGAATATCTTAATTTTAAGGATTTTGAGAAATATTTTAAAGTAATGCATTAGTTAAAATAGTTAGTTACATTAACGTCCCAATTTAATGGAATACTGGACTACTTTAGGATGGACATTGTAGTTTGAACCATGGTTTGATGACGAGAATGACATATGAGCTGGCACTACACCTTCTCGAAACTGAATCGTTTTCGAGAAATAGACTGTAAAAAATTCGAGATTGTCAGAAAATTTTGAAGAATTCTAATGATTAGAGTTCATTTATAAAAATCGATTTATAGAATAATATATATAACTGTAGTTGGTTCACATAAATTCATGAGGATAGATGTTTTGGCTTTAAAAGTTATTTTCTTGAATTGTGACTTCTTTAGGCTAAAAAGCACGTTGCTTTGCTCCTCGGTTTCGGATTTGATGGATTTTCTTCGCATAACCTTGAGATTTTTTTAATCCGTTATCTCTTGTTCTCCAGTCCATAGGTGGTATTGGATTTTCAATTGATATTTTTTGAAAACTTTTAAAGATAGTGTCCTAGATATTCAAAGTGACTTAATTGTTTTCCGGAGTTTCATTTAGTTATTTTTTCCTGTAGTTGAGAAACTTTGTTCTTATAGAGTTTTGTGAATTTTCCACAAGCCTCTATAAACCATTTTGAATATTATTTGCGAATTGTCTTGACTGTTAAGTTTTATTAGAATTAGTACATGATCACTAAGAAAGAGTTGTTCTAACATTCCCCATTCAGATGCGATGGGAGACTTTTGTGAAGGTAAAGTCCAGCCTTCATTAAAAATGACATTGTTGAAATGCTGGCTTTGCAGCCATTTCATCGAGGAGGTACAAGATGATATCCAAAATTAAATTTATAACAACATAGCCTGTATGATTATTAATCGTGTATTTCTGCAGCGTATTTTATTGGGAAATAACTGGAGAATTTGTGATCAACAATATATAGGAACTTTATATACATTTTTAAAAATAATCCTGAAATTCTTTTTTTAATTTCTATTTTCATTATATAGGATTTAAATTGTTTTAGATGCAGAAGTGGATTCGAAGACATTGACGGAGACTTCTCCTTTTTAAGTTCACTTTATTCCATCGCCGGAGAAAGGCATATTTACTAGTGGCACAGAGAAACAGAAGTGGCGAAAAAGGTCAGAAATCATTTTTCCCTCTTCTTATAAACCATATTTTGATAGAGAAAATATTGTTTCACAGAGATTATGCACTATTAAAATTCTCATAGGTATTTTTGCATGTCGATCACAAGAAAAGGAAAACATATTGATCTTTTTTTAAAAAAAATTTGCTTATTGGACATTGTTCTAGCCTTTCACGCGGAGTATGTGAAAGTCAGTTTCCAGCCATTTCAGCAATTTTACAAAGCTTCTCTTGAATTAATTACGTAGATAAAGTGGAATTGGATCAGAAAATATTTTAAAATGACTTCGATATAGGCTAAATTAAGATAAAACTTTAGAAACTAATTTCTCATTAAATTTGATGTTAAAATATCATTACGCTTACACACAATTATATACAGTATATATATTAGTGAAAATAGAAACGCCATATGTTATTTTATTTAATTGGTTTAGCATTTCGAGAGACATTTGTGTTAATAAGCCGGTTGTTGATTCTTGAATGTTTACCTTTTGCTTAAACAGTGTATCTTTACCCGTTTGACTTTAAATTGGACTGGTATTGGAATTTGTATTATTTTCATCATGATTCTGACTGAAATAAGCAGAAAAGTATTAGCAGATTAAATTCGTATATAAAACTTCCTTCCCCTCTAGAAATTTAATATTGAAACGCAATATCTGAAAATGCGCACTGGCAAAAAAATTTGGCATCACTCATAAATTTTAGAAGCATCACTAATGGTATATGTGGATAGATTTTAAGACTTTTAAAGGATGGGTGGTTGACTCAAGATTTAAGATTTACCAGATGTAATCTTTGTTGGTATCGAAATTTGTACTTATTTTTCGATACAGCAGCCAAGGCGTTATCGCCAATGCTGTCATAACGCTGAAGTAAATCAATCATAGAAAGAAAATGGCGCAGATCAGCAATCAAATTAAATCCAATAAAAAGGGGAAAATTCTTGTGCGATATCATGCATTACTGGTGATTAATTGCTTATGAAATTCTAAAGTCACAATTTTATTGTAAAAAGTATTGTAATTTTATTGTTTAAATAGTTCAGGAAGACATCAAATAATATGGGAAGAACAATCCGAGATTATTTTCTCTTTAAAACAATCTGAGCTGAAATTTGGGCACAATATTTAGCTATGGACATGCAAAGTTTATGTTATATAAATATATATTAGTTTAATTCTAGTTTTTATTTTAGAAAACGGAAAAAAAAATTATTAAACCATCAGTAACGAAATTCACGGAGGAACAAAAATTAGTGCTCTACTGCCTTCTCGCTCCCGTGAAAATGACGGGGAGAAATTTCTACCTCTATTTCTCGCGCCCGTGATATTTCAGGGCTGGCCTATTCTAAAGTAATGCGCCAAAAATATTAAAACAATCCATTTCTTATGCCCAGAATCATGTTTATTTCTCAAAATATACACCAGATGGCTGCCTTAGACTATTTGTTATGTTTTTAGAGATAGTTAATTTATTTTAACCTAGGTATCAGCAGAAAGGAAACTCGGTACTATTGTCCTGATTGTAATGTTGGCCTATGCTTCTCATGCTTTAAAATTTATCACCCAAGTAAAAATTGCTGGTATTTATTTACATTATGAGTAAATGCAATAAAATTATGTTTGAATGCTTAAAACACATATTTTTTATTTTCTCTCTTTATTGGAAATATATTTCTCTCTTTATTCAGCCATAATAAACCTGAATGTTGGCATTTCCGATTTCTTTTTTTTAAATTTTATGCTAAAAATTAACTAAAAAATTAAAACTGAATGCAAATATTGTACACACATACAGTTTTGTATAATTTTCTTGAATAAAAAATAGGCACTTTTATGACCATTTTCTTCAAAATCATGCGACTGTTAAGGGGTTAAATAATGTTGGTGAAAAGAAGGACAAAAAGATAAAATCTAATAATATATCCCTTTAATTCATTTTCTGCAGTCAGGCCATGCCTTGAATACCAAGGCAACGGGTAAAATGTAGATCCTCTAACTATTTCCAATTGAAATTACGAATTTTTTAAACATAAAAAATGCTGGTTTATATACGCGCGTGCGTGTAAGCTCTCGACAGAGCATTCATTATATTTAACACAGAACTTCAAAATTTTCAAAGTTAGATTTTTATAAGTTGGAATGCGAACTTGGAAACGAATTTTTTTAAAGTTTCGTTTAAACTATTGCTTAAAAACTGAATGTTATTTTGTTATTCTTCTAAAATAACATCCGAAAATAAAAACACAAAATTACAATTCGTTTCCTAATTTAACGTTTCAATTATTATCTTTTTAGTGATGAAAAATTTATTAAAAAGTTATCTTTTTTAATGTCCAGAATTTATATATACATTTTTTGGAGTTTTAAAAATTTCGAAAAAAATTTGTTTTGTACAATTTCCAACAATAGGTTTCATTGTTGAGTCTATATTCATAAAGTTTTTGGTGTTTCTTCAAATAATTAAAAACAAGACTTTCAGCCAACGTTGAAAGCAAAGGAAGAGAAATCCATTTTATTATCGATACAGTTTACATGAGGAATCAGAAAATGAAATCGTATTGCCACAAAAGGAATGTGCAACATGATATTGAAAGTCTAGATTCTAACTCTTTAATGCTGTCATGATATTCAACATGACTAAGTACATTTTTCTTTATCGACAGACTTATAATATCAATTTGTAAGAACGCAGGAAAATAAATGTGTTTGTGGAGAAATTGGTACGGTTTACCAATATTTAATGGAATGTATGGAGATCTCAGAGTTGAGGAAGGACCTGAAGATTGTCAATAAGGATTTAAGTACAGTACTGATGGTACCAGGTAATCTCAAAACCTTAAAAGATATGATGCTAAAGATTGATAGTTTCATTCCAAGTGTTTGAGAGGGTGCAGATTGGGAGAAAACAGCTATTTACTACCCTGAAAGGAATGTTAGTTTGACTGTTCGGTCAATGTAAGGTTGGACAATGCTTATTCAGCAGTCGATCACAACAAATCCTGTCGATACTGCTACTTTCAATGGTGGCGGGTGGTCGGCTGTATGCAAGAAGAAGACTTATGAATATCAATATACGACTTAGAGATTTAATTTGAATTAAATATGATACATATTAATTGGCAAATATCTAGTTAAGACAAAAAATAATCTAAGCTAACTAGTTGATCCTCTATGGTGCTTAATAACAAAGGAAAGTAGAATACAGGATGCTTCTGAATTAGGGCAAAAGTAATCTATCTCAAGGGATATCAGGAAGTTTTTCACTCGAACTATCAAACTAGTTGCATTTTTACTTCGCCCCCTGGACTAGTAAAAAGTGTGACTAAAGGAATAAAAGCGGGACTCCTTTGTTGATTGAAAGGGGGGTTTGGCAAGAGGATTTTTTCCTAACTCCCAGGCACAAGAAAGAAGTCTAAGGCACATACAAAAAAAAGCAAAGGAAGAAGAAGTAAATAAATAGACCCCTCTCTAGAGATGGAGTCCTTGAAGTATAGGATCACTGAAAAGGGCCTTCAACACTTGGGGATGATTTCGTTAAAGCGGCTCTGCTCAAAACGCAAGATCTATAAGGGCTACTATTCACGGAGGTGATAACTTCATCTGCCTGCTCTTTTTACAGCTGGAGAAGAAGGTGGTGGAAAACCCTTTGCTGAATTCGAACTGTCCTGCTTTGGACCATTCAGACGGTGAATAGGGCTTATGAAATGGTGTTCCTTTCCATTCAAGTCGGATATCCCAAATCTAGAATTTCTGAAGCTTAAACCTGAATATTAACTCAAACTTTTTCATTCAAGTTTCAATTTAGTTTAGTCATGGTTCAGAGATATTTTTTAAAGAAGTGTTTCTGTACAGCGAAATGTTATGTGGATCAAGTGGTTTGAATCGTTGATAGTACTTTCAATTAAAGGTTTTGTGTCATTTGGTATTAATGGGTACTTCAGCAAAATGTTTTGAAATTTTTAGAGACAGATAATTTATATTATTTTAAAAGCCTTATCTATTTTATTAATTGAGATGCATTCATATAATGCTAAATTAATATTTTTATATGCATATATCGATTATATCATAAAAATCAGGTATAGTGTTTAAAAACAGACCCCGATTAAAATTATTTCATCATTTCTGAGTTTTGAGCTTTAATTGCAAGTACAGAAAAATTTGAGAAACCGTTTTATTTACTTTGATTAAAAATCCATCAGAATGGAAAAATTTGGATAAAAAAAACTAGTTTATTAACAATGGGGTTTAAAGTTGGTAGAAACAAAGAAGTATAGGTAGAAACAAAGAAAACGATTCCATTTTCATTTCCTCAATGAGATATATAGATCTAAAACATTTTTAATTGATTAAAATTAAAGGAAATTTTATGAATAATAACCCTATAATAGAAAATAAATGATGTAAAAACTTGTAAAACTATGTAAAAATTAAGTTGTAAAAATAATTGTTTACAGTAATATTTTCTGAAGTTATGAAAAAAATCCATCTAAGATTCATTTAATTCTTAGGTAAGATTATAATTAAAGTTTAAAGTTAATTTACGCTGATAACCTCTTTTCCATTTCTCAAAATACACATAGTATATACGCGTGTGCTGTGAGTATGCCATTGTGCCAAGTTTGGCTTCTAATTACCAAACGACCTGGAATACATAGAGATAAACTCACACACAACAAAAATTCATCTCGATTGTTAATAGAAATAATTTTTCATAAAACCCAGAGGATGATTCAATTTGCATATTGTAGCTGTTATTAAATTGAATGCAGATTTTTTGGCAATTTTTTTTAATAAGGTGATTTAAATTTTGAATAATATTTTAGCTAAAAATTAATTAAAATTTTTTGAATTCCTTTTTTCAATTCCTACTATTAGTTCATACTTTCCCTATATACATTTACATATCTTTTCAAATTTTTAACCGTTAATAAAATACTTTTTATTCATCTACTCAAGTTTAAATGCATTTTTTAAACCTGTAGTGAATGATGCTAATGTTAATACATTTTTTTAAAATAATTATGCATTCCTTAAATTTAATTAATTTATAATACTTTAAATAGAGTTTTAGCTGTTTGTAACTAAAATTGAAATCAACAGGCATTAGTTCAATCGGTAAAATGCAAAGATTTCAAAATTTGTTCCATGAAGGTTAAGAATGCGAATTCAGTTCTTGCAAAAATCAATCATTTTTTGATACTTAATATATTTTTTGATAATTATTAAATAAAAAGTAACTAAAATAAAAATATTCTTTGTTGATCTAAGTAGGTATTGAATTTTAAAAATATTTTTCTTGTTTAGCAAGAATTTATACTCAAACAATAATCACATACTATATTTGATAGTTCTATGTTCAACGGATTCCGCTGCAGAGCTTTTTGAGCACATTTCTGCATCATACATATTGGAAGTGATGGTTCGATAATTTAACAGCATGCCATGGTTTTATTTTAAACAACGACATTTGGAAAAAATGTCCACTTAGTCATTAATGTTTTTTAATTAAATAATCATAAGAGTATTCGATAAATTAGATTAAACTCATAAGATCTCAATCGGTGAACCTGAATCATACACCCTTCCCCCCAAGCTCCAGGAGAACTTCAAAAGATTCCGACGTTTCCTTTTTGACTGAACAGCATTTTTACCACGCCATCTTGGTTCTGGAACTTGCTGAAATTTTCTTATGTAAGCTTTCTCTCTGCCTTCCCCCACCAATATCTTAAATAAGTCATATTTCCTGCGCAATTAAAGAAAATTCCCTTTTGTACAAATATGTGCTAAGTAGTTTCATTGCCACGTTATGCCCTATGTCTAGAGATTAAGAACTTCGTGTTCAGGCAGTCCATTATCCTTTCCTCACATCAATCATGCATGAAATGAATATGTCAATACAATCTTAATGAAACAGAAGGACAACATACCATCTAATGCAATATACCATGCCAAGTAGTTTCATTGTCCTCTTACGCCCTAAGTCCTGAGGTTAAGAATTTCGCGTTCACGTACTCCGTTATCCCTTCCTCACATCAATTATGCATAAAATTAATATATGAATTCAATCTTAATGAAACAGAAGGACAATATACCATCTTGCTCACATCGTAAACGCTATCATATAAAACTATGTTTCTTTTCCATAAAATGAAACAAGCATTTTTTTTTCACTGTTTCCATTCAACAAGTACAAAGAACAGAAAATCGCATCATCGATTGAGTAAGAACAAAAAAAGAAAACGAGACAATCTGTTTAGATGATCCCATTTTGCTCTCCCTTCGGCAGCTTTCATGGCCCTGTATCATGATGATGCAGAACCCCCATCTCCAGGTAATGGCTTCATCATTCCCAAAGCAATGATCAGCCATAACCGCGACTGCTCTTCTCTATCCGGAGGTACCTAAAGGTCGCAAAAGCCATAAACCACCCGCAAAAACGAGCCAACTTTTCGCTTATTGTCTCGCGTTCTGCTCGTTACGGGAAAGGAGGAAAAAGCACTCGATTGGCGCAGTTTTGTAACCTCTAGGTCGAGGACTAGCTTAGATTTGATTGGAGGAGGGGATGAAGCAATGTAACCAATTATTTTCCGTGTTGCATGGAAAGAGTTGTATGCCTCTGGGGTTCAAGCTCTTTATCTAGATCGGGGGAAGTTATTTTTGATTGGGTTTTTATGATGGGACGCTTATAGTAATTTGTGGAATACGAGGGGCTTTGTTATTATATGTATCTTCTTGTTTACATAACGCAGTTGAGGTTACAGGTATCAATAAAGTATTTAATATGAGACATTTTTAATAAAATAGTCCGGTGATTAGTTCCAATAGTAAACAGGATGGAACGGTGTTAAATTTTGTAAGATGAAGTGTTAACTCAGAATTTTAATTATATAACAAACAGTTCATGCACAAATAATCTTGTTTAATAGCTTATTTGAGAATACTCAAGAATTTATCCCTATCATTGAGTGGATGTTATATTTGACACGAAATTAATTCAAAGTATCACCCAAAGTTAACCCATGGATTATAGGAGAGTTGATCAAAAAAAGGTTTACAGGCAGCAGTATTTGGAAAGTAGAAATTGTGGATGGCCATATTTTCATCCAAAGAGGAGACAGATCGCGCTCATTGTCTAAGTCGGTAGTCCGAGCATATAGTGTTAGTACCGATACTTGAAACAGCGACTGAAATGGCAAGACATCAAGAGAAGCGGTCTCGCACAGTGGTAAGAGACGTGATACGATTTCTGTGGGCCAAGAATATCCCCATTGGACATTCACAGATAAATTGAACGGTTAAGCAATGAGAAGACAACAGGTGGCGAAATGGTGTTTTTTTGAAACGGGCAGATAGATTGTTGGAAACATTTAGGTGGGTGGTCTGGAATCGCCCCCAAACAGCCCCGATTTGGTTCCCGGTTAATATTTCTTTTTCGAGGCATTGAAGATATACTTATCCGAAATTGGGCTCATATCAGGCGATGATTTTCAGAAAGGTGTCGAGAACTTACTCAGTAGCCAAAGGCCTGATTATTACCAAGATGAGTTAAACAAATTGGTCTAGCGGTGTGAGGCGCCCCGTAACCTAGTGTTAAAAAGACGACTTTTCTCTTATTTTGAGAAGCATGTTTGCTAGGTTTTTTGAAAATCAGGCCAAAACTATAGATTTATTTAAAAGAACAAAAATGCCTTCGGTGTATGGATTTCATCTCGAAGTTGATATTTTCCTTTTTTTTCTTTCCTACTGCGTAACTTTAGCTGATATTATTGAACCTGAAAAAAATATCAATAAACAAAAATTCTGGCACCATTTATACATTCCAGATATAATAACAAAAGCAAATCCCGTTTTAACTGGCATCAGTCGATAAACAACGAGCTGTATCGATAACACAATCGACAAGTCTGTAGTTGCTCTCTCTTTTCGCATTTATCATGTTGCGGTTTCACTGACCATTTATCTGTGGCTCTCCACCATCTCTCTTGAGTGACAGCAAAACAACATTAATGTCCATCACTCCTGACCATTATCGACTGGGCATTTACATCCCTTCCAACATCGACCCCGAGATAAACATCATGAATTTCGACTCCGCGCACGAAGACCCCTCTGCTAATAGAACGTTTGATGCAGGACGATGGGGCACGCAAGGCCATTGTAATGACCGCAACTGCGCATCATGATTTGTTAACTGATCGCACAGCAGTGGCAGCGGTGGTCGAATGTGTTGGTCAGCCATCCTATGGGAATCATTTGTAATGCTTTCCATAGTTTTTTTTATCAGTTTTTGAAGTTTATTTATAGATTTCAGAATTCGATGCCTTTACCTTCTTGTAAATGAAGTATAAAAAAGTATAGTAATGCTCAACAAGTAATATGTAAAAAAACGAAGTCAATTCCTTCTTGGTCAATAAAGAACTATTTTTATTTGCTACTTTTTATTAAATAACTAGCAAGTACCCGGCGCTTTGCTACTGCAGAAAAAATATTAAGTGCCATCAATCAATAATTTGGCAATGTTTTATCGAAATAGGATGAACGGTTCAATAATATATAAAATACGAACACACAAAATCCTTTTTTATATATTAGATTTGTGTATTCATTTAGAATTGTAAAGCTTGGTGCACTTTAAGAATGGTAATAAAAGAAATTATTTATTGCATTTCGCAATTCTTTTCATATTCGTTCAGGATTCTCAAGTTTAATTTTAGAAAAGGAGATTAAAATATTTTTTCAATTGATTAAATATATAAAATGTATTAATACCATAAAATCGTTATATATAGTAGAGAAGATATTTTTTAAAGATTAAGATGGTGCAAAATTATTTGTACAATAATATTTTTGGAAGTTACTGCGAAAAAAGCTTAAATTTAATTAAAATTAAAAACCTCCAGGATTGGTCTCTCCGAACTCTTCTCAAATAATCTGTAATAAAGTTGTAACCTCTGAAACTGACTTGCATGGCATTAGTATAAAATATTAATCTTTAACTTGGATTAAATATCTCTATTGAATCTATTGTGTTTCCACTGCGAGTTATTTGGAGTTTAATCCTTGGTAAATAGATACTGTTAAGATCTGAATTCTTTTTTTAATTTAAGATAATTGTACTATCTCTATAACCATTCCGTAGGTGTAAATAATAAGCTGACCAAGTTTCATCGCAATCGGATGTACGGTTTAGGAGGGCATGAGAGACATGCAATCATTGATTTTTATTTATATAGATTATCAAAAAAGTTATTAAGTATCAAAAAATTATGAATTTTCGCACGAATTGAACTCGCATACAACTTCGAGTGAAAAATATTGAAATCGTTGCATTTTACGAATTGAGTCACGCCCCGCTGACTTCTATTTTCATCACAAACTGTTAAAGCTCTATTTAAAATACTAAAAATTAATTAATTTAATGAATGAATTAATATTTTTTTAAAAAACTATTAACATCGAGTGTCATCTTGTAAAGAAAAATGTATTTAAACTTGAGTGGATGAATAAAAAGTATTTTATTAACGATTAAAAATTTGAACAAGGTATATAAATATATATACAGTCGATTCCGGTTAATCGGACCACATCGGTACGCGATCCTTTTGGTCCTAATAACCAGCTGGTCCGATTGCACAAACATGCCCTATGCTACAAGACGAGATGTGCTATACGTAACATATTAAAATGTCCTTATGACCTTTATTGTGCGGCACACGCGTATTGCGAACATACAAACAAGAATTACTGTTGCTTATGAACTTTATTCATTGAAAAATAAATTTACAAACAAATTCTTCGAAACGATCTACACGATACTCAGCACGTGAAGCACAATAAAAAAAAAGTTCTTATCAAATTCCAGTCAATGTTTGAAGAACTTATCTAGTGTGATCTGACGCGTTCTGTTGACGGACTGCACTTGAACAAAATCACTACAAACATCTAACGCAGCAATAGGGCTGCCTTCATTTCCCTCCTGCATGAAATAGCGAAGTCTCATTGCATTTCCTGGCATCCTGTGTTGTCACTTGCACCAACTCAGTAGGGGCGTCATCATCAATTTCCTGGTCTTCCGATGCTGTAGTGTGTTTTGCTGTAATTCGAGCAAAAATTTCAGCACCGTAATCTTCATTTTCATCGTAGCATTGAAGCACGTTGTCGACGGATAGAAATTCTTCGTAATTTTCGACCTGTTGAAGTTCCATATTTCTCTCACCATTTTTACTTTCAATCAGCATGTCCACATCCACCTATAAGACCAAATGGTTAAAGCCACAGTGAGAAATACAGTTCTGAATTGTCTCGCTGCTTATATTTCAACAGCTGTTGAACAAAAATGTGACTGCTTGTAAGATGTTGACCTTTCCACTGACTTCTCTGGCTGTTGATGATGATGAGGTCAGAAAACTTTCTTCAATTGCTTCAAGAAAGTAATTAACCAACATTTCACGATAAAAGGTCTTCAAATTTTTTATGATGCCCATGTCCATTGGCTGTACCAAAGCTGTGGTCCTGGTAGGTAGAAATTCCAGATGGATGTTTTTTCTAGGCATTTTGGCAGGGGAGACAATACACGCATAGTTCACTGACTAAAGTGTTCCGAAGAAACTGGTTTACGTGGAACTCCATTTCCCCGAAAAGCGGAGAAGCAGTGGTTCCTAACTGGCGGCTCCAAAGCTGCCCGTTCTAAGAAACAAAGTGCTTGCTCACCTCCCACTGGTTCTTTTCCCTTTCGGACTTCCTGCTGTACACAGGCGACTTGTGGCTTTTTTTCATCTTCCCTGCCACGTTCTTTGGTCCGTTTAAACGGAATTTTGGTTCAAATAAGCGAATAATATTAGGCTTATGTACATAGGATTTGTTTCGGTTCTTTAAGATTCGGTCCGAATAAGCGGTTGGCCCGATTATCCGGTGGTCCAATTAACCGGATTCGACTGTATAGGGAGAGTGTGAACTAATAGTAGGAATTGAAAAAGAATTAGGTATTGAGTGTTAAACTAATTACAATTTTATTCAATCATTCAATTAGCATAAAATTTAGAAAAATCTAAGGTTTTGTTATCCATTTAATTTACTAGAAGTCGCATTTACATTTTTAAATATATATATTTTTCTCTCATAACTTAGGCATTGTTTAAAAACTATTCCCAAACCCGATAAAAAGGCGGTACAGCATTTTTATGTCTATGATAAATCGCATGCAAAAAAGTAAATTGCTATCGATGAATCACTAAGAATCGATCGAATAATCGATTAGTTTCAGTTTCGCATTAATAAAGTCATTTGTATCCAGGTAACGCTATGGATTGATATTTACTAGAAAAGTTCCCGTTCGGGAATATTATTTATCCATTTTTCTACCATAATTACTGAATACTTTATTTTTATTCGCATATCTTATGATTTTTTCCAACCTAAAGAGGCGTGCAGTTTCTGAAAAAATAGTTTCTAATCTAAATGGCATATCGATCGTGACTTCTAAAATACGTTATCTTTAGTGATCTAAAAATAAATTCTAATGCCTAGAAAAATGTGCAAAAAAAATTATGCATATTTAACTACAGTTGCCAGAAAAAGTCAATGAATAAATACATACAAAATTAATTAATATTATCATCATAATATATTATATCATACAGGTAATATTAATTTCATTTTTCAATTCTTACTATTATTTCATACTCTCCCAATATTTATTTATATATCTTGTTCAAATTTTCAATCGTTAATAAAATACTTTTTATTCGTCCCCTCGAGTTCAAATACATTTTTTTAAAATTTGCAATGGATAGCAATTGATGTTAATTCAGTTTTTTCAAATATTCAAATAAAATCAAAGTATCAAAGGAATAATCAAAGCTTCGGGATCGATAACCATTAGTTTTATCAGTAAATATAGTTTAGCCGATTTAAAAAAAGTACATTTTCTTCTTATTTAACCTACATTTTAACCGTTCGATTCACTTCCCCACCCCTGAGACCAAATACATACACTGTGCTGCAAATACAAGTTTGAACCACAATTTTTGCATGAATATCCAGTTAAGCGTATTTTCTTCGGTTTTTGACAAAGCCTGTACTTTTTACGAGAAGAATTATCTATTTTTTTGCTGTTATTAACTTTTTATTAAGATAATTTTTTCTTGAGCATAATTTTTTTCAAGCGTAAGGCAGTGGATATTGGCAGACTGTTGTATCTGGGAGATATAATATAGTTTGACACAGTAAAATTGAGAATAAAAACTTTATAACAAGAATAAAAAATATTCATATTAATTTAAAAAACACAAAAGAATTGTGAAAGTAAGAAATACTGACAAAAGTGGTCGCATTATATCTCATAGACAATCTATAACAATTATCTTTTCGAATGTCACAGTTGAATCATGGAAATGGTATTAAAATTTTCTCCAAACCGAACTAGGAAGATAATAACAACAACAAAAAATTCCTGTCAGACATAGCACCATCGAGTTATTGAAAAAATAAATTATCAAGTATCTGTCAGATAAAGCGAGACTAACAGAATGTTAAAGGAAGTGTATCTGCCTAGCTGTTCAAATACAAGTGAATTAGATAATATGAGAACAACACACATAGTTAGACAAATGACTTTTGGTGCACAAATTTGATTTCAAAAATGTAGATTCTTATCAAATTTAAAAAATCTGCGAATTGGTTGACTATCGGTTTGTTTACTTTCGCATGCATGTAAACATATTGACTTAAATCAGTGAAATTCAGTATGTTACTAAAATTGTAACTGTTGTCAATGTCAAATTTCGGTTTCTTCAACTTTACATTGATTTTAAATTCAAGAATAGAAAAAAATTAATAAGAACTAATAAATTTGCAAGTGGCAAACTATTATTACAATTCTCGATTTGCTTAGAGCAAGTCTGAGTATGTTCATCACGGACAGATGCACATCTCGCAAGTTTATCAGGTAAATTAGAAATTTTAGATTATTAATCTCGAAATTTAAGATCTGATATCAAAAGCGGTTATTTATCCACGGTAACCGAGACGATTGAATTCTTACTTTTATGATTTTAAATCTGAAAGTGGGCTGTCTGAAACTAAGTTGAAATCAATGAACAGATCTAGTAAACATTCCAAACTTCTAGATACATTCGTGATTTTATCTAACAGAACCACAATAATTCGATGGTAAAAGAAGTCAATATTATGATCTGAAACCTGAAGTGATGGCACAGAAAATTAAGCTGGAAACTGAAAATCTGAGCCAAATCTGAAATCAAAATCTTAATGATTCATGATTTTACGTGCAAGAAAATTCTCAATCATATTTCGACCTCAAACAATAATAAGTGGATATGAAGTCAATTTTAGATTAATTTTTGTGTTTATCTCAAAAGATCACATAAAGCTTTGGAGGATTTCGAACGATCAAATTGCCAGCTTTACAATTTTAATCATGGATATATTTGACAAAAAATAATTTGTAGTTAGAAATTCTAGACCTATACCTACCCTATTCAAGTAACCATTGCAGGATCGTAGGTACATCTAATTTAAATCTGAAAGATTTATGATTTTATGTAAGAGAGCCTTAGGTAACTGAATTTCCTATCTTTAGACCTGAAAGTATGCAAACAAAACTCTTTTGAAAACAATAATTTGTAGACAACTCATATCTTTGATTTATTCTTATCTCGAAGGAAATAACTCTTTGGATGATTTTAAACAATGGCATTGCCAATTTCATGATATTAAACAAGGAAATATTTATTAAAATTTTCAAATTATACTTCTTGGTTTATTTGTGAATGCCCAATGCATTTTATCTTTGGAGGAGCGTAGGTAGGCTTAGTTTTTATCAGATCTGAAATCAGAATCTTAGACACATTTTTGATTTTACTACGAGAGCATTAGATTGACGAATTTTCAATCTTACATTAGACCTGAAAGTGTGCGAATTGAACTATTTTGAAAATAATAATAATCAATGTTTTGTTTTTTTAGTTTATTGACCCAGATCATTTAAATCTTATACATATTTTAGACGATAGAATCGCAAATCTTACAGTTTTAACCCTTTACATTCGATTGATATATATGAGGGACCATTCAAGAAAATGCATCCTCTTGTCGCTATATTTTTCGATTTTAATTGTTAAAAACGCCAAAAGAACAGCAAAAAGGCGCATATTAATTTTTCGGGACATTCAACTTAAAACAATACATTTTTTTTAAACAATAAACAAGATTTTGTATTAAGTGAATAATTACGCATTCAATTACTTCTCCTAGCGCAAAAGGGTAAAAATAGAAATATTAGTAAAAAAGTCAAAATTTAACTAGCACTAACACATAAAAAGTATAGACCATTCGATAACATTCTATTCTCATTATACTTGGAGAATCTTAGGTAAAGGTTAAACATTAGGTATCTATTAAGCAGGTACCACAAAGTATACAGCGTTTAATGTTTACAGATTCGGATAGAACACGCTAAGACATACATTTTGATCTGTAACTTGCGGGGTTCAGGAATATAATATTATAGTCTAATTATCCACATGTTGCACATCAAAATACTCGTCTTAGCGTGTTCTATAAGAATCTGTAAATATTAGACGCTGCATAGCTAATGGGACACATTATATTTAGGCTTAATAAGTTAGATATTATTATGTACAAAATGAAAGTTCTCAGATCTCACAAATATTCAAAGGATTTTATATTAAGAGAAATTTCATCTTAGATCTGTTAAGATAAAGGCAATACTGAATAAATCTCAATCCAAATGTTCTATGTACGTAATCTTTGGAGAATACAGGTAAGGGAGTAATTTGTGTACTGCTTGGATGCACTAGGTATATGATCAATACCTAGTACATCCAAGCATAAAAATAGAGAATCTTAGATCTTACATAAATACTTTACGAATTTTTGAAGAGAGAAATGTCATCTGAAATCCGATATCGAACAGCTTTAAACCAACACTAAACATACCTCATTCAAAATCCCAGACACATTTTAGGATTTCATCCACGAGGGCCACATAAGTTCTGGAACGATCATATAATCTTTACAATAATAAACCCAGAATACATTGCGAGATATATTAGCAAAACATTTGATTGAAGGAATTCAGTAGAGACCGGGACTTTTAAAAAACACCTTAAAATTTGCAATTCAATATTTTTGGAATTCGAATTCCAAAGCCCTTACGTGACTTATAGCGATTTCTGGAGCATCAATCTCGATGTATAAACACGGACCTCTTAAAATATTCATTCGTTTTGCCCTGCTTCCGAATTTCTTCCACCTATTTATTACCATCCGGCAAACAAACCCGGTGCTTAGAAATCCTCAGGTTCAGTTCTCTCCTATTTGCCTTTTTGGAAAACTTTTACTGTAAAGGATAAGTCATGTCTTCGATATTTATTTGTTCGCTCAGCTCCAAACTCTAGGGTGGAATTAATTTCATGCAAATGAATCTATTATTTACGAGAGGGAAGACGTAACTCGAGATTAGTGCTTATGAATTCATAAGAAGCTGACATTTCTAACCCAGATTTCTTTCTTTTGTGTCTCGCGTACGTTTATAAAGCGTGTTTCTCTAATCTGGCAGGGATGCAAGAAGGCAGATTTAAATTCTGGAACCATTTCTGCATTTTTGCTTACTCGTATACGTAGCATAGAGAGAAAGTACTATGATATTCAAAAAATTCGAATTCGTGATTTTGACGAATTTCTATGTTTTAGACTTCCCTCAGTTCGAAAAACACACTTTTGAAAAATCTCAGTTTATGACAAATATAATTCAAAAACGCTTTCAGATAAACAACTGAGTTTAATATTGGGTTTTAATACCAGATTTGCATATTTCTGTGAACAAAATCTATTCAGGAGAAGTCTGCTTATCCGGTTTTATTCAGAATATAAATTAATACCAAACTAAGAAACCTAGACATAAAAAATTCGATACAGATATTGTACGAATTTTATATATGTTATATTCTTCCCAAATCTCATTTTTGGAAAATGTCTATCTGGGAGGAAGACAAAAACTTTGATCTAGATAGACGAGATTTGATCAATTATCTTTATAACAAATGTGTAAATTTCTATTAAAGTTTAAACAAAATTTATTCAGAGGTAGTCTGTTAGGCTATTCGAATATGACATAGCTCGATAATAACGAAACAAAAATAGATATATGGATAAAATTTGGAACACCGATTTAACATCGAATATGTAGACAGTTGACTTTAAAACAAATCAAACTACGGGCTGACTATATGTAGGTTTGTACAATAATAAATAAACACGACAATTAAAAAATTCAACGATTTATTAAATCTGTTATAGAAAAAATTTGATTCGGGAATATGTAGAGAGACAGGGAAGGATAAATGTCTGTTGGTACCATTGGTAAATGAAACTTTTGATAGACTTTTTTTATTTTCTCGTATTCTTAGTGCAGATAAAGGATAATCATTGTCAAATAATTCGAACTTGAGATTTTGACTAATCTCCATGTTTTAAGACCTCCCAGAGTTAGAATTTTTTATTGGAATATAAACATTATTGGAATATTTCCTTCTGTCTGTGTACCATGCTTTGAACTAGAGGTTGAATTTGGTATACAGACTTCATACCAGATTTGAATGTTTCTTTATAATTTTGAGCAAACGCCGTTCTGTGTACGTCTATCAGTCCGGATGTTTGAATAAGTCAGCCTTATAATCACAAAATGTAGAGAGATAGAGAGAGAAAATTTGGTTTATACAGATTTATAATTTTTAGTGTGCATACCTTTTAAAGTCTGTGCGAAATCTAACAATGAGTTGATCGTCTGTCGGTCTGTACTTTCAGAAGTATTAAAAAAATATTCTAAAATACACAATGGAATGTTTTAAATTTATTACATGATTTTGAGACTATAAGTGCCATCAAATTTTCAAACAAAGATAACTGAAAAACGCATTGAGCTACACTGGTGAATTTGGAATACTGCCTTTAGACGAGGTTTGTAGATTTATATCAAATGCTAAGAAAATATGTGCAGAGCAAGTCGGCCTGTCCTGTTGTTAGAATATAAATTAACGCAATGATTACAAAACAAAGAGAGATAAAATTCTGCACAGATTTAATACCTATAGTGAACATACCTTTCGAAGTTTGAGCGAAATCCAATAAGGGGTCGATCTGTACTTTCATAAACATATAAACTTGATAATTCAAAAATGCAATGACTTAAATGTATCAAATTTTCTATAGGATTTTGGGAATGCAGTTGCTGTTTGTGTTATATTTTTCTTCGACTGATTTTTTAAAAAAAAGTGTCTAAATTCGATTTTTTGATACTATTGACGTTATTCTAGGGATTAATCGCCAAATATCGCTCCAATGATGGTAAGATAGATTTGGTCAAAATTCCAAGCTTAATATTTCGTTACTATTGAACGCCATTGTTATGCAAGACCGTCTCTAAGAAAATAACTTTATTTGAGAGTAAGCGAGAAATATTTAGAGAAATCACTCTCACTGATTACTCTTTCGTAAACATGGTACTGAGAAAATATTATAATACTAAAAAAATTCGAATTTGAGGTTTTTACAAGTTGACGTTTCACACTTTTCTGAATTCTAGAAAAACAATTTTTTGAGTTTTATCTGTCAATACCTACGTCTGTCCGTCTGTCTATGGGCATTATATATAAAATAAAAAAAATTTAGCTAGAGACACGAAAACCGGTACATGACCTTCTGAAGGAACCGACTACTTTCGAAGGAAAAGTTTTGAAAAATTGGATTAAAAATAATTATTTTTGATTTTTTAGATGTAGTTTCACTTATAACCACTATAAATACAAAAGCATCATTTTAAAATATAATATGTTTTAAGAAATAAAAAAATTTGTAGTACATTTTAAGGAAATTTAACAAAAACGGTAAACACTCTACACAAAATTATAATCCAGCGATCCTGTTTTTCTTCATATATAAGTTTTTAGAATAGTGAATGAAATGAACCAAAATCTAAGTTTCATTTTGAGATGCAAAGAAGTTACGGGGAAAAATATGCATATATACGCATTTTTTCCATTAAATCAAGACTTAATTTTTTCTAAAACTGCCTATAAATGAAAAAGTATTCCACCGACAGTAAAAAAAGGGTTTATTTCATTGTCCATAAATTTAAAACACTCAGTTTTATGTAAATACCTCTATAAGTTTTTGAGACATCGTGTTAACGGTGGATAATATTTTTATGAAAATTAAAACTGAAAACAATTTTAGCTGATAATTATGTTTTTGCTTAATATTCCCCTGAATGACAGACCAGGTCTTCCTTTTCCCAGAAAAGATAATCTGTTATGGGAAGAGGAAAGTCTGGGTTACAAGAAATAACAATTTTTAAAAATCGCCAATGTGGTCGAAACTGGTGTTTTTTTAACGTAGTCGGATACCTTAAAACTGTAGATTCTATCACAGTCGGAGAATTCATTTATCCGGTTGTCCAAGTAAAAATGAAAGCGATGACTACAAAGCTTTATCAGCTGGACAGATAAAATTTTTAACACTGGTTCAGCATCGAAAATACTGATTCATATCAAATTTTGATCCTTTATGCCAAAGATTTGACCGTCTACATTATAGTTTCATAGCATGTGCCTTACTTTCATTGCATTTAATTTCACAATCCCGTAAACGAGATAACTAAAAAAAAATTAAAAATGTATATGAAATGTAGTCCGAAAGTATAGTTCATTGTTCTTTTCAATTGTTCTGTTTCAATTTAATCCAAACAATCCTTAAGAAAAATATCCGAATATATTTTGCCATTAGTCGTCTTAAATAATCAGCTACTTTGCTGGGAATAGTATACTTGTTTAATATTGGTTCTAAAAATCTCCCAAATCAATCTGTGGTTTATTTGGGAAAACATACAAAAAGTAATGACATTTAAGTCACAAATTTATAAATAGCAAAACTGAGACAAAGTATACGTAAAACATCACATACAACAAACACCAGCTCACAATCAGAGAACTGATAATAAATAGCCATAACATCTCAAAACGCTCAGAAAAAAAAAAAACTCGCAGACGAGAGAATTCACTCAACTACTCTTGTTTCTCGACTTGTTTGCTACTGACGCAATTTTGTCTGTCGGATTTTCATGGATTTCGACACATTAAAGAAACTTCTAGAAATATAAGCTTCTAGAATTTCGAATATTAATGAAGCAATTACCAAGACTTTTGAAAATTCGAAATCTCTCACTAAAGTGGTGAAATTCGCCTTCATGACAGTGGATGGGGAAGGGGTCTGTGAAACTATTTTTCTCACCACAGAACTTTCTGGACTCGGAAGCAATATTACATATTCGTAATAATATTAATTAAATAGCTTTTTCTGTCCTGGATATTCATAATTACTTCAAAAACTAATTTTAAGTATCAAACTGAGATAAAAATTAAAATTTTTAGTTAAATATCTTTAGATATATTCCGATTATTGTGTGCATGAAACTTTCAAACAGAAACGAAACCCACAAAAATTTAATATCATTCAAAATTTAACTATCAGGGTTAATCTGTTCTGTAAATTCACTTTTTGATTTCACGCCTAAGTTATTCAGATGTAGGCAAAGCTTTTCTTCGACACCTTTCAACAATAAAAAAAATCCCGCGGTTAACTTTTTACTGAAAAAATGTGAAACATTTAAAACGCAATACAGCAATGGAATGCTATGGTGAAAGTTGTACAAAACAGTTTTTTTAAATTTTTTTTGAAAAAATAGGAAGGAGGTTTCACTAAAATTAGATTGTTCTCATTAAAAGGATGTTTTTTATAAAAAGTAATTTAAATATATTAAACATTATTTTGGTAAAATTGCAGTAATTTTTTTTCGGAAATTTATGATTTGCAACCCTTAATTTATTATTTTCAAAAACAGTGGAGCCCCTTATTTACATATTTACCACAGATATTTAAGAAGATATGAATCATAGCAGAAAATATTAATTTAATGAGCGCTAACTTTGCCCTTTAATATTGCATTCCATTTATATATGGGTCTAAGAATTTCAAAAGAAACTTTTAGACATATATATTATGATAGTATAGATATTACAACTGCACATTATGTATAGTTATAACGTATTATTATAATAGCATATATAATTATATATTATAATAATATAGTATATTATAGCTACATAATATTTTCATAAATATATTATAAAAAACAAGCTGCTTTTATTTTTTCATCATAATAGATTTATAATGTTTTTACATTTGATGAGATTATAGAATTTATTAATACGGTGGTTTCAAGTTTTCTTTTATGCAGTAAAGATAAGCTTGAAAGTCCTCTATCACTTAATTGCACACTTTAATTTAAGCAAAATATGAATAAATTCCTAATTTTGCTAGAATTAAATCCTTATTACTACTTTATTTATTAAAAACCTCTATTTAAAAGAATAGCATTTATCAAACAGTAATATCAAAAAGGTCTAAAAACTCTTTGCATCAATTTTTTTAATTTCTCTGTATCATTATGTACATTCCACAGGTCTGACAAATCTTGGCGCTATTTTACAAAGAGTTTCATTCTATAAATTTCCATATTGTGCGAAATCCCAAATTCTCTAGCGAGTAACCTAGCAACCGCAATACAAGAATTCTTGTCACACAGAAGAGAACTCAATAAAAGATCGTCTTACAAATGCAACTTTTCTCCGGGCCTAACGACATGGCACAGATAGAAACCCCCGATAGGGTATCACCTTCAATCAAAAGTCTCCATTCCAGCAACAATACTCGAATGAAAAATTCGAAACCATTCCGAAAGGAACAGGCGAACGACATACCTCAAGGTTCAAGAACAAGCTATTTGTTTCCATTTTGCTGTTTTCCTTCCCGAAAACAGAACACATAAACAAAGCAAAACGATCAGAGAGAGAAAAGAGCGGGAAAAAAAAATTCCAAAAGAAAAGAGGGGGAAAAAAATTCTGAAAGAAAGAAGTATCTACCGCATTTCATTCTGAACTTGCATTTAGTTTAAACGACCTTTATATGTATTTTCTTTATACAAAATAACATTGGAAGCGATCTTCCACGGGCGATTTTTCAAATATCTCGTATACGTTAGGATATGTAATAAAAAACGAAAAATAAAAAATAAAAACAACGAAAGGAATAAAAAAGAAGGAAAGAAGAAGAATGTGCATCAAAAAATAAAAGCACTACGCGAAATCTTAGAGAAGAAAAACACATACCATGTTTCCGTTGGCAGTAAATAAGAATGGGACTGGAAAACTGCCGTGGAATTGTTTCAGAAGAACTGTGGTACAATACGTTTTTTTTTCAAAGAAAGTTTTTGGGATTGGAAGGAAGCTATTGGAATAAAAAGATGAATATTAATAAAAAAAATCCAAAATGTCAAATTTTAGAAAAGAAAGACTTTTTTGCTTTAGGATAGTTAGTGATAAGTTATTTAAAATCCAGAAGAAATATTTTGATCTGTGAACAATTTGTTTTGAATGGTTTCAATTTATGCATACATGGATAAGGCAGTAAAAGTTACTCAAAACGATCCAAGTTATTCCAAATTTATTGATTCTCGTAAAAACAACAACAATTCCGCAACTGACTGAATTTTTTTATAGATTCATTGAAAAAATAATCCTGGTTTGAACATCAGAAAAAAAATGTTCTTTGCACTTGTCTGCAATTCAAGTTATTAATCTGTTATTATTTGTTATCAAAAATAACCAAGTGTCCTAAGTATTCTAAGTCCACTGATATTCGAAAAGGCAATAATTCTTCTAATGATTGAAATAATTTTTTATAATTTCATTGGCAATATGATTCTAGATTGAATATTAGAATAAAAACTGTTCTTTGTTCTTATAAGCAGTTTTAGTATGCTGTCCTTACCCAAAATGGCGAAGTGTCTCAAATATTCTAAATTCATTGATAAGACAATATTTCTTTACTATTTAATAGTATTCTGAAGTATGCATTGTTCCCCTTTCTTAAAGTTTGCAAGGTTCCCCTTCACCCTTTTAACTACGTCCTTTTATCTCTACAGGGAAATACTTTCAAAATATTCCCTGTCCCAACATGGTGACGAGTCAAACGACTTTTCAAGATGATGAAATTTCGGAGGAAAAGACGTTAAATAGTTTTAAATTGTTTGAAGTAAGTGAGAGGGAATTTCATTAAAGAATACAGGGTGAAAACTAAAATTTATTCCCTTTATTGCACGTGAAATTTTTAAGAATACAAGCAATTGTATAGAAACTTAAGAAATTTGTTGTTTACCAAGGCATTGTATTTATAAGTTTAATTTTATTTGCTATTGTCTATTTTGACTTTTAAAAAAAATCTTATTTGTTTATTTTGTCGCTACTTTAAATGAAATGAATTTATGTTCTTATAATATACGTAAATGGGTATAAATTTATTTCTTGCATTTCGGAAAAGGCTTTAATGATTTGGACGAAGTTTCATACATAGATTAAGTTTTGTCTTTTAGGTATCTTTAAAAAAACCTGGATTTTTCACACTATAAGTAACATAAAAGAATGTGTTTAAGTCAATTTGACTTAAGTCAAAAATTTTTTTTATTTTAGTTAATCTTTTAAAAATAATTATCAAAAATATTAAGCTTCAAAAAAATTACTGATTTTCGCAAGAATTGAACTAGCATTCTTCACCTTCGCTTGTAAAATGCTGAAATCCTTGCATTTTACCGATTGAGCTACTGTCTTTTGATTTCATTAAACAGAGTTTCTGCAGTTTGTAACGTATTAAAAATAAATTTAATTTAATTAATGAATCAATATTAGAAATAAAACTGTATTAGCATCAAGTGTCATCCACTACAAGTTTACAAAAATGTATTTGAATAAAAAGTATTTTATTAACAATTGAAAATTTGAACTATATAAATTAAAAATAAGGCGAATGTGAACTAATTGTAGGAATTAAGAAACAACCCATTTTTTTATAACTATTAGAATAAGTATAAATCAACTTTTTCAACTTCAGTGCAATTCTCAAAACAACATAAGTGACACGTATTTCCGTATTCTCGTTTCTAGTTACTCTTTTTGCTTCATCTTTTTCCTTATCTTATACTATAATACGAGGAATGGTTGCCAAGTCGAAAATCGCCCCAGAATTAATAAACTCCGGTAAACTTGGGGGTCTGGGTTTTTTGGCCACGAGGAATCGATTGGCGCCGGTTTTGAAGCGCTACGGTCGAGCAGTTCGGAGTTACAGATAGGATATTTTCAAACTTTATTAGTTCGCCATAATGGCTAATAGGTTTCAAGTGGTAACGTGCTGCCATCTATAGCCAATATGGCGAACTAATAAAGTTTCCAGAAGATGATCCGGAACTGATCTCGAAATGGATGATCCATAAGCCGTGTGGTGATATGAACCCAAGCGCTCCGTGCATGGTCAGCAAACATGGAAGAGGCCAGTGCAGATGGGGATTTCAATGGAACATCAAGACATGACATCGCTGGTGGACGATGAAAAGCCGAGGTTTAACCGGTTATCTTTTCACCAATGGTTTCACAAATTTTCTTATGGCATGTATTGTTTTGATAAATCACAATTGAAAATTTAAATCTTCGATTTAGCTTCGATACCTGTTTTCTCCGAGCGGAGCTCGGTCACCCGCTGGTGTATTCATATTTAAGTTTTTTGCTTTTTAAATTTATCTACATAGGTATCTTTTCTCGACAAACAGGAGTTTTCACATACAGAATTTTTTTTAAACTAAAGGTGGGTTCACACGAGACTTGTTATTGCCCGCAAACATTGTCTTTCTGCTGTTGTACCGGCATTGTCCCCGTGTGAACACTTGAGACAACACTTACAACGTTTGTCCCGACGGGACAATCATTTGTCATTGTCCCGTTGTGGTCACGTGATTTTCAGGAAGTAGGCGTGATCTTCTATTGCGGACAATAATAAGCCTCGTCTGAACCCACCTTAACTGTTAAAGAATTTTTTTTTATCTTTTCTCATACTGACAATGTCTTATTGCGTCATTTCGCATCCAATTTAGCCACAAGGCGAGCATAAGTTCAAAAATAAATTATTCATAAACTGTAAAATGAATAATGTAATAATATAGTAGATTGTATCAAATAACATATTACACTAAGTGTAGTTATATATTTTTTTAAATTTAAATGATCAATTCATATATAGGCAAGATTGAAAAATGCTCAGTATGGAGTTTTTGCTCAGGTAACGCTCAGTTTGTGATTCGTATCTAACTATTTTCTCTAAAAATATAAAATTTCACAATAACAATAAGAGATTCTCGGTTTTCCAGATATCTTGGTTTACATCTACTATTTGTAGGAAAAGTAAATTATGTTTCATGTATTTTTATGTAAACAGTTGTATATTTATATAGATTTCATTTTCCTTAAGGCATCCATATCCATTTACAAACAGTGGCTAAACTTATAGGATCTGCATCTTACATGTGTTGCTTCTTATGGCATTTGCCATTGGACCAACTGTGACGTAGACAATGACTTGAACAAATAGGGAATGTCTCTGATTTTTTCAATGGCCAAGAGTACGACCTTGCCACTCACGCGTCGCAACCTTTTTAACGGTGCTGATTTTCATTTACTCAACCACAGATCGTAATTTAGACTTGAATCAGAGAACTATCACCTCTGAACCAATACCTCCTAGTGGTATTTCTCTCGATATGGAGAACTTTGTGACCACCAAAGATTTATATGTGCTCGGGGAATCTTCGGCTGGCGGATTCGAATTAGTAGCCTAATGGACATGAGTCCAACGCTTTACCAACCAGGCTATAAAATCCTACATATGAAAATATATACCAGAATTTCATAAGGGCTATTTCCATATTAACCCCTTCCAGAAAAGCAATTATAATTCTTTAAATATTCAAAGCCTTTAAAAAATAACAATACTGCTATACCAAGAAACTAACAGGCGTCTTTACCACGCATAGCCAATACAGCACATCTCTACAAACCGTATTTAATCCTGAAGGCACGACAAGGCAAAGTCTCGAAATTGGCTGGACATCAAAAATGATCGGAATGGGAGAGTGGATTTGCTGGGGTGAAAGCTTAAGGGAAGTGTTTCTCTGGAGACCGAGGGGGGAGTTCCGACCTGTTTGTTGGTTCAAAAGGATTATCTTGGGCACGTGGAAATGATGAAGCGGACCGTGTCCCTAAGGTGGAGGGTGGAGGAATTGATAGGTAGGAAGGCAATTTTGAGCGCATTTGATGTGACATGATACGCTTTGCAACTGACACATTGCCTTCAAATTTAATCCGTATATTTCTCATCTGAGCCAACAGGCATCGTGAAATTCTACAGTTGGCTCCCTTCACTGATTGGCTATTGTTTTTTGGAGTTTGAAGAAAATATCCCCTCTCCTTAAACCATTTTCGTGGCTTTTAATAGTGTATTTGTATAGTATATGTGATGCTGTAACGTCATAATGCATTTTTGTTAGATTCGCTTTCTTTGTTCTTTGTCATAATATATCTCGGAATTTTTTAATCTCTAAGACCATTATCAGTTGAATGGTTGGATTTTTAACGATTCAGGGAAAAAGAAAAATTATGTTAATATTTATATACAATGCGCAATATATTACAGCAAAATGCAGTATATTAATGAGGAAAGGCTATGTTTTTGTGGGGGGGAATTAATTTGGGATGGAAGGTTAAAGTTGTTTCGAGAAATGCTTGATTGAGGGAACTAATGAAACGAATTAGTTTGGGATTCGATCTGGTGAAATCAGATTATTAATTTCTTTATTCTTCAGAAACTGCTAGAGGTTTCTGGTTTTGATTTTAGGCTTCTTGTTTGTCATCGCGTTGCTTCTCGAGTTGGTCGGTTGTGTATGGGAAGGGGAAAAAAGTTTGAGATGGTGGGGGTGTTTGCTAAGGTAAAAAATGCAAGACTTTCAAAATAAATAATAATAAACGAAATCAACTATCACAAATTTCAAGTCATCATATGAGAACATAATTATTTTTTAAATTATTATTTGTCTTAATATGTTATTAATCAGTTTAAATAAATCACGAGACTTCTCTATCGGTCTCTTTCTCTCTAGTTATATATAAAGATAATTTTTTAAACTTCCATTTTCAATTTTTCTAGCTAGGAAACAAAATTTTGGAGCTGGGACGATTTTAAGATTTTTAAAACCATCATTTTTCTTAATATCGATGCATACGTAATCTGATAGTCTCGTGATTGTTTCAAACAGGTTTAAAGTGGTTAGTAATTCTTAAGAATTAAGAGAATGCATAATTTGGATAAATCGCCAAATGTGACAACCTTCAGCACTATTTTTAATAACTCTGTTTTAATTAGGTGAAATTATCCGGGAATCAACGATCTTTACCGATTAGATAAACATTTTAAATTGTTTAATTTATTTTTAAAAAAATGTTGCGCTAGTTTGGCAATAACACTGTGATTTCCTTGGGGAAAACTACAACAGGCGATAGATTCAAAAGCTATACAGTGAAAGACGAGTCTAAAATAAAACTACATCAGCAGATGATAGCTATTTTAAAAGCTATACTACGGAAGCCGGCTTCAAAATAAAAAAAGAGATAAATCGCCAATTTATTGCCTACACATTTTGAGACCACACCAATTTGTTGCCTGCACATTTTGAGGCTCCAAAGACCTCAAGCAAAACCAATATCATGTTCTCGCATGATAAAATAAACCCAATGACTTTTTTAAAGACTGTTTTGAGTTTCTGTTTCTTTTTTAACTTGCCAGTCATTCAAATCTTATGCACATATGCTAGATGAATCAAACTTTAGTATTTTAAGATCTTTCGTTTTTATTTTAAAAAGTTGATAGAATACTTGATCCAGTAGCTTAAGGATAAGACTTCAGCTTTGTTTTCGAGAGGATTCCGGTACGAAAATTCGATTCTATTAAGAATTAATTGAGTATGTGTAATGGATGTATGTTTAATTTACCATCTTAGGTCAATTATGTTGCTAATGATATTAGCACTGGGTTCATGCCAGTTCAAATGTATTTATTGTCATCTGATCGTGGTTCAAAATTAGGGTTTGTCACAAAGTTGTTAAAACTCGGTAACTAATATTTGTATTAGGTTGGTGCGTATGAAATGTCGGATTCTTAAGTGATTGTATAAAACTGCATATCTTTCTTCAAAAGCTGTTTATTCAATCAAAGTATGCTCCATTCGCTTCAATACACTTCTCCCAACGAGATTTTAAAGCGTAGATGCCTGTCTTAAAAAAATTTTGGTCTTTAGAATTAATAAACTCTGATATCGAGTTTTTTAGACTGTCTTCATTTTCATAGTGTTTGCCCCTTAAAAACAGCTCTAAATGCTTGAAAAAATGAAAATCGGTCGGCGAGAGATCCGGTGAATATGGTGGATGCTGAAAAACTTCATATTCCAGTTCGTTCCAGCTTATTTCGCTCTGTCAGTGCGTGCGGTTCCCACTTGTCCATCTTCTTAACCTTGCCAATCTCAGAAAGGTGTCTCAATATCGTTGTATGGTCAACTTTCATCCTGATAGCAAGTTCCCTCGTGGATACGGCTGGATCCGCTTCCACTAGAGCCTTCAGGTCATCATTCTTCACAGACGTTTTGGGTCTTCCGCGCGGCTCATTTTGCAGTGAAAAATCGCCAGTCCGAAATTTTTCGAACCAACGCTGCACTTTCCGATCGTTAACCGTATTCTCCCCAAACGCTTGGTTTATGTTGCGTGCAGCTTTTGCAGCACTATTACCAAGTTTGTACTCATATAAGAAAATGACGCGAATGTCGGCAGAATTCATATCGGCAATAAACTCAAAAGAAATAACAAAAGGGAAGACCTTCGAGAAAACCTATTTTGCTGAAATGAGTCTCTGGCAATGGACAATACGACTATGAATGAGGTTATGCCAAAGACAAAAGTATAACGAAAACAGGGAGACAAACGTCCGCATGTAAAGAGAATCCGACATTTCATACGCACCAACCTAATATATTCATTTGAAGTCAATTACAGAGTTGACTTCATTTACAGAGTTCATGAAGAATACGAGCCACAAAAACAAATTAAATCTTCAGTTGAATATCCCACGACTTTCACGGGTTGGTAATGGGTTCATTTACCGATGCACAGCGTGTTTTTTGCCGTTTAGAGTACTTATTTTTATGATTACAGATTTATATTATATTATATTATATTATTATTATTATGTAACCTTTAGTATAAGTTCACTTTCTTTGAAAAAATATTTGGTACTTACGTATTAACGCAACCAGGCCAAAATTCTCCTAAATCGCCAAACTTGGCGACCCTATTTACGGCAACCTTACGTTTTATACGTGGGTTTTCGTAAAGAAATTATTACAGCTCGTCATCATCTTGACTCATACCTTATCGAATTTATGTGGCTCAAGCTCAAGCTGTTGATGGCGAAGACGGTTTTCAATCAGTGCTAAAAGCAATAGCCAAAAGATTTCCGCCGAAAAAATAATTCTGCAACTTATTCAAATTCGAAACCGGAAAGGTTTAATTGCTATTTTATATTTTAAAACAAAATAATATAAAAAACTGTATTAAAAATTTTCTGTAATTAATAAATGTACATTTTCTTTCTATTCATACTTTCTTATTCAAACTTACAAATCGCGCCAACCAGGTTGCGATAATACGCAAGTACCAAATATTTTATCTTATTTACAAATGTCACTTCTAAATAGTGATTTTAAAGAATTACACAGCCAGAGTGTTAAAACCATTTATATACAATAAGCAAATGAACCATTTATATACTATATTATACCATTATAGACTACGTTAAAACCACATTGGCGACTTTTTTTTATATTATTGTTATTTCTTGTAGTTCAGACTTTCCTCTTTCCAAAACAGCTTATATTTTCTAGGAAAAGAAAGGCTTGGCCTATCATCCAGGGGAATTTTAAGCAAGAAATATTTTTCAGCTAAAATTTGTCTTTAACTTCAATTTTCTCAAAACATTAATTGGGTCGATTTTATTTTAGTCCACCTTTGGCGAATAATAAGAATTTTTTGGCGAAAGGTAGGAATTCTTTTTTCTTAACCTTTTAATTCAAATACTTCCGATTTGGCGAGATTTTGAAAAAGTCGCCAGAGGTGGGCTAAAATAGGATTTTACCCATTAATTTTCATAAAAATTCCCCACAGTTAACATGATATGTCAAAAACTTATTAAACTTATTATCAAAAACTTTATAAAAGTTTTAGCTTGTGTTTTAAATAATACAGACAATGAAATGAACTAATTTTTTTTATTTTTGGGGAAATACTGTCTCATTTATAGGGTTTTTAAGGAAAATTATCAATTTATGGAAAAAACCCATATATACGTATATTTTTATGCATAACGTCTTTGAATCTCAAAATGTTTCTTAAACATTGGTTCATTTCATTCATCACTATAACTTTGGTACAAAGGAAAATAGGAACACTGCATTACGATTTTGTGTAGAGTATTAACCGGCTTGGTTAAATTTCATCAAAATTTACTACACATTTTCCTATTTCACAAATTCACAAAATAGATTACATTTTCAAATAATTTTTTTTGTATTTATAATAATTTGTATAAAAATTGATAATACATCTAAACACCATAATTTTAAATAATTTTTTAAAAATCCAGTTTTTCAAAAATTTTGCTTTAAACATAGGCGGGCCTCTATCCCAATGTTCGGTACGCTATTATTTTGGCGATTTTTTGGCGTATTTATTTTGGCGATGGCGAACGGTCGGTGTCCCGCTGCGTGTTAGGCTTAGGTACTTGGCGTGTGCTTCGCGGAGTCGTGTTTCGCCAATAGTCGCCAAAAACAAGATGACGGACAATGAGCGTACCGTTCTCTGGGAATTAACCCATAGGCGGATACCTTAAAAAGGAACAACAAAGTATAAAGGCAAAGTTCTAATCCACGTATAAATAAAAATTCAAACAGCTAGCAAGGGTCAAAAAATAAAACACTCGCAAGCCCAACAAAAATGCAGAAGCACAAATACACATGCATATATATCTAAACTAAACTTTATTTGCGGAGCAAATATCTGTTAATACTTCATTTATTGGTCTGCTTCTCCAATCAATAATAATATCCGAAGGTAAGATCAGAGTGAAAATTCCCAATCCTCTATATAAATAAAAGGGTCGATCTTGTTTTAGCCCACCTTTGGCGAACAATAAGAATTTTTTGGCGAAAGGTAAGAATTCTTTTTTTTTTTAACCTTTTAATTCAAATACTTTCGATTTGGCGTGATTTTGAAAAAGTCGCCAGAGGTGGGCTAAAAAAGGATTTTACCAAATAAAAATGAATGCTTGTCTGTATGTCTCATATGTACCGCTCATCCGATTCCGATAAAACTTCGATTACTTATGACTTGCATTTACGCGACGGTTATGGGCATAATACAATCATCTAAAGTATAAAAAATATTTTCAGATGCATTTACCGCTACTATTAACCATGGATTAACCCCCAAATAACTCGCCAAGGAGACAAGAGATTTAGTAAAGATGCTAAATTCAAGCACGAAATTAATATTTTACAGCTTTTATACGTCAATACCATGGAAGTTTTTCATAGAAGAAGAGCGAGAAAGTTTAAGGCGAACCAATTCTATGGGTTTGATATTTTAACTAAACATTTAATAATATTTTTGCGTTTTTTACATTAACTTCCGAAAATACAATAGTACAAATAATTTTGCACCATTTAGGTTTCAAAAAATTATATTTTCAATTATATTAAAGATTTTATGGTACAAACTATTTTCTATGTTTAATCAATTTTAAACGAAAATATTTTAAACACATTTTTTAACATTAAACTTGAGAATTCTGAACGAATATTAAACGAATCACGAGATACAATAAATAGTTTGTTTGTAGAATAGAACAAAAATAGAATGAATATTATTTATGCTTCTTCTTTATATATCCTTCAATTACAAAGAATGTATTCATTTCTTACAAGAAAATAAATATCATTTTTAATTAAACAAGATAACTACAGTGAAACCTCGTTACAACAATATTTTAGGGACCAAATAAATATATTGTTGTAGAGAGGCATATTGTTATATCGAGGGCCCACATATTTTGAGTATTTAATAAGAGTTTTTTATTATTATTATTATTAGTTTAAGGTGCATAACATACTACTTTTAAGTCTATATTTAGAAGAAATTTATTTGTAAAATACTAATAATAATGGTTTAAATACTAAAAAAATAAATAAATAAGATAAATTCAGAAAATAAGCACAGAAATATTCATATACCTGAAAACACTTTTTATTGAAAATAATCCAATATTTTTGTTTGTTTATTCATTTTTTTAACTGTTAAATTCACCAATACTGTATGCATTGAGTCTAGTGCATGAAAATGTTCTTCATTTGTCGACGGAAGGCTTGAAAAAAAATGTCCGTAGAGAATTCATAGATTGAAGAGCTTCCTGGGATGACAATAAGGACTGCGATAGACCTGTATTATCATCATCATCTTCATCATTGTTTCCTATCTCATCAGTAATTTCAGAGAGAATATCTTCATCAGTAACTCCTGCGAAAACCATAAGATCATCATCTGCTGTTAAATAGTTTTCTATACTAATTCCAAACTTTTTACCGCTTGTTTCTTCAAGTTGGGATACGGATTTTTTGATGTGCAAAACACATTCTTGATCATCTGAGAGATCATTGTTTATGGAATTTTCATCATTATCAGATTTCTTATCTTCCATAACACAAAGACCAGCCTTTTTCCAGCAATTCCGAATGGTTTTTTCTGTTACTTCCCACCAACTTCCTCAAGATCCACAATGAGTCTTAATAGATGGAAAAAATAGCAGAAGAAAACGAAAGAAAAAAGCTTTTGAAAATCAAAATATTATTATAAAGGGAGAAAATAATACTGAAATTTAGATTGAAAAAATCGTTTTACAGAGGTTTATTGTTCTAGAGAATATCGCAATATTGAGGGGAGATTAACATTAGTTTATATGCAAAATCACAGGGGCCACAAAACATTATTGTAGTAGAGGGAGTTATTGTTGTATCGGGTATCGTTGTAGCGAGAGTTTACTGTATATCAAATTTCAAACGATATTTTCAAGATTATTTCTTCTGCCGCAGCAAAGCGCCGGGTACCAGCAAGCTGTATTTTAAAACCACAATTATCGTCATATTCTTTACTTAATAAATAACCAGAAGACCCTCTAAAGTATTCATCACACAATTCTTTTTTCATTTGTATAAATAGAACACTTTTCAGAGCCCTTTGAAGATGGGAATAAGAATTTTAACCATGCTGCATATTTCAACTCTCCTAGAAAAAAATCTGGACCCGAAGATCTCCTATTGTTTTATTCAAACAACCCACATCTTCAATTGACGAATAAAAAATCGCTATCAATCCTTCACTCAGATCAGGGTGCACAACTGCAAGAGAAGACCCTTATTTATTCGAAGAATATACTCTTCCACGAGAACCACAATACGTTTTAAAAATGGGCATATTTCACCCCGTATTCCTCCCTCGTTTTATTCGTTTGAATAACCCTAAGATATGGGGCTGTCTCGATTAGTGAGTTTATCTTCCACATAAACTGAGTTCGTTTTGGTATACTTTCATTGTGGAGTTCAAGAAGATTTTTATACATAGGATATATTTTTATGAAAGATATAAAAAGGAAAAATAAAATTTATTTTACTTTTTAAATTTTTCATAATAATTTTTTGAAAGATATAAAAGGTAAAATAAAATTTATGCAAGAAAGTGTAGAAGAAAATCAGAAGAATGTTTTACTGAAGCAATATTAAAATCGGCAAAAAATTTTGCAGTGCCCTTTAATGCTTATCTATAATTTTTTTAAAAATTTTAATTCAAAAGGTGAATAATTCAAAAACATCATTTGATATAAAAATTCCATAAACACTTCAATATCAGACACTCTTTGCATTCGTAATTAACTCAATAACTATGAACATTCCTGAAATGGAAGTTCTCATCTAATAAAAGTAAAGAATAACCTAGAATTTTATTCTTTAAACTTATAAATAGAGTTAAACATGAATTAAAGCATCCACCACTTACGTTTAAGAAGATGAGCTATAGTATCATACAAGAAATATAATTGAATCTCGACTAATAATAATGACAGATGGATGTCTATTGGCCTTCTATAGGCCAGGCCATTTGGTCTATCAAGTTGGCAAATAATATAATTTAGATGATGAAAATGTACAACTCTATGCGAAATATTTTAAAATTCCGATTAAAATTTCAAACGATTAAAAATTATAACTTTTATTAATAAATCTATTTATATTAAGTTTTTTAAGTTCATTTTCGAAGTTTTTTTAACATAAAAAAGATTTTTATAAAGCACTAAATTTTAAAAATATACAGCATCTTCAATTATACACGTTTTTCCTCCATTTTTCTTCAATTTTTAATTAATTTAAGAATAGTTTAGATTTAAAACAACATATTCTACTACAGTAATAAATATCAAATTGCTTTCAGCATTATAAGTATTTTTTCTGTCCGGACTTTTTTAAAAGATTGTTTATGATAAAATATGAAGATTCAGTATATTTTTCTATTCTAAGTTGGTAGAGAAGACATATTTTCTGTAGAACCCTTTTTTATTCATTTGCACTTTCAATCAAAGTTTAATATCAGGATCTATTCTTAGCGAAAGATTTTTAAATTCCGGTGTGCCCGTGATATAACTGCATGCATAAAGATATTAAATGAGAATTAAGAAATACATTACACATTGTATATAAAGAGAGCATTTTTTTAAATAACTAGCTTAGAGTTTTGCCCGTGGCATAACGCCAAAGAGGAAAAATTGCCTTTCGAGGTAGGCAATTTTTCGGTTTCGCTTTTGCTACCGTTACGTTATCGCTGTCGTTCGAGCCATATTCCGCCATTTTGTTAAAATTTGGCAATAAATTATTTTTTTGGAGAAATTGAATGTGTATCAAAACTGTTACGAAATATTTAGACTATTAAAAAGGTAAAAATATATGTTTATCGACAAAATAGTACGCTAAATCTATACAATAGAAAAACTGCTTTGGAATTTAAAAATATACAAATAACTCATTGTACCCACTGTTCCATACTTTTTTTATCATCTCTGTAATTTGATATGAAAATAAAATTCAGCTTGCTTCATAATATTTCCTTGTAAACTATTTTAGCTTTTTCCCTCCTAGTGGCAAGGTAAAAAGTTTTTGTTTGGATACAACTCTAGAAAATGCCACATAAAGTTGTCCTTGAGAAAAACTTCTTCGCTTAAGTCAAATTTAGCCCTGCGAAATGTTTGTATTAATTGTAATAAATTTTAATCACTGTTTGAAATCAGACGTAAACATTGAAATATACCGCATATGAATACCAAAGTTCTTGCTATTTACGGATGTGCAATTTGAAGTTTTAGCAAATGCTCGGATAAGTTTTTTACGCATATGAGAATTGTTGTAGGGAAATAATTGAAATCACAATTATAAAGCCACTTTTCAATTTTGAAATTTCAATACACTAAAACATTCCAAAATGAATGTCCTACATAATGGTACAAATATCATCCACATCAGTTAACTATTTGTCAAGTTTTTTTTTAGTTTAAACATACAGACACTTTCAAGAGACTTCATTTGATACTAAGTATAGATTTGAATTATATGTATTTCAAAATTTAAAATATAAAATATTTGGATGAAAAAAACATTAAGGCCAAATTAAGCCGGCCTGAGTAGTCTCTGTAAATTTGCTCGCTCACTGATACATTTGCTTTATCAGAGCACATCTTGCAAAATATTGAAGCCAATAGTTATGAAATATTAACCTTTGGCGTGAACTTAGCATACATACTGAATCAGCCTTATGATCCTTGGTGAGGTTTTTGGCGATTTATTATCCTAACATTGCAGTTAATAGTATCCGATTATTGAATCTGGGTTTTAGATTCTTTTTTTTTCTCATTGATTGAAACAAATATTTGACGCAAAACTGCACTTGTAATCACAAATATTGATATTAAATCTGGCATACTTAAATCATTGCGTTTATATATTCTGAAAATATATAAATATATACCGAAAAATGGACAGTTAGTTGTTGGTTTTGTCTCATAGATAGGTCTATAACCTGTTGATGTCAAATCTTTGTATAGAATATTATCTATTTATCTCCTTTCGTTTTGTATCAGTTTACATTTTTCTTGTCAACACTCAAGCAGTCGACCAGATGGACTTACTCGAAATAGATTTTAACCAAAATTTTACAGAATTCTGCAAATTATTTTAAATACCGTATACCAAATTTCAATCATCCAACTTCAAGCATTTTTCAACTGTCTTTGTTACAGAACAAACAAACATTTTCCAAAAATTTTGCTTTTCAAACTTACGGAAATCGATAATTTTGAGATTAATCAAAAACATGAGTTCGACTTTTTTTGACGATTGTTATGCTTTATATTATGTATATGAGGAAGTGAAAAGTATTTAACTGAATTTTTTAATAACCATTACTCCTGGCTAATTAATCGTAATAATTGAGTTTTTTAAATCACCTGCTAGCTGCCATAAGGTTTCATTCACAATTTATAAATAAATTAAATTTTAATAATTAATAATAAATTATTCATATCCAAGATATATATTGTGCCCTTCAAATATTCAAAAGATTTAAATACGAGTTTAAAATTGACTTTTCATAATCCATTTTGGCTCAAAAATTGATCCATCAGGGGGCGGTATCCACTCACAAATTTTAACACAGCCATCAACACAATTAAACATCCCCCCGAAACAAACCACCAAACGATCCTAGCAGGCGAAATGACCTTCACAATTGCTTCTCTATGCAAATCCTTCCCCAATACGTCAAGCAGCGAACTTGTTAAGGGTTGTGCAGACGATTGCATCGCAAAATGCATTAAATCCTGTCTTGCAGTTTGCAGAGGGGAAACAATTTACGCACCAGTTAATCTTAAAAGCCCGGATCCTCATTAAAACCGCGAAGCAGAACTGTACATCTCTGATTAACTGTGGGATAGAAACAACCTGTTATGCCTCCACCTCAGTTTGTATCATTCTTTGCAGCGGCCGTAACTCGAATTTACATGGTTTTGCATCCCAGAGTTATGAGTTTTATGGCGAATTTTGTCAGAATTTTTAATTTCGTGCGTGAATCGTAACGTTAATTAAGTAAGGCCGGTTGAAGAGTGGTACAGGTTTGTTGTTGCTGGCGGTGTTTAAACGTACGATTAAGTCATTGTTTATTTTTTATGGGGAAAAACGGTAGGGAAAAAAAGTTTTTTCGTGATGAGATTTTGGTTTTAGGCTTAATAAGAAGTTCCTCTTTTTTTCTTTTATCTTTTTTTTGTGACGAAATAATTTACTTGCATTTCTAGAGTTTGGAGATTTAGCCTCGTCCTGAGTAAATAGTGTTATAAGTTAGGAGTATATTTCTGAAAGTTATATAAGAATTAAAGATACAATACAGTATGTTATAGATTTAGATAATAAAAATACATTTTAAAAATTTTAAAATAGATTTAATAAAATATAATTCAAAACACGGAAGTATTACGGCCAGTATATCCCCACAATTTCGTTAGTGTTGTTGTTTATGGTGTCATTGACAAACCCGCAGACTATGTCTATATTTGAATCCCAAATTTTTGTTTCTTGTTTCTTCAGCAGCGCTATCTAGGGACAAAAGTTTGACTTAGCTACTCAAGCGTCACTACCCTTTTTACAGGGGTCCCTTTTACCCTTTTACTTCATTCACTGATCCACAGATTGTAATTTAGATCTTAACCAGAGAATGATCACTTCTGATCCTGTACCCCCAGTAGTATTACTCAACATGGAAGACCTTGTGATCACGACAGATTTATATGATTTATATTTATTAGATTTATACGACAGCCACCACCACACACGGGGAGTCTTCTGCTGATGAATTAGACCTCACCGAACTCGCATAAACCAAGGTATGTGAATTCAACGCCTTACCAAATAGGGTTTCATTCGTAGATGATATTGTTAAATAATTTAGATACAACGAATTGACTCACTCACGCTCACACACTTACGCTTTTATAGTTCTGACTTAAAATAATTTCTGAAATCTTCTGAAATTCTGATTGATTGCGAAATTCGACAGCACTGATACTGTATATAAGCAAGTTCCACCAATAATCTGCAAAAACTACTAAGGAATATAAAAATGGCTTTGAGAAAATATTTATTACAAGCTTCGCATTCAATTATGACTTGATAAATAATAGATATTAATTCATAGTAAGAGTTAAAAACTAACAATGCCCTCAAAAATCAGCCATTTAATTAATTAATTGATTGATTAACATTTATTTTCTTAAAACACTACACTTTGATTTGTAACTGAAGTTTTGGAGCTACATTTTAAGAAGAACAACTAATCCTCCTCTAGAAAATCCAAGATTTACTGCGGTAAATTGCTTTAAAAGAAGAATACTTTTTGTGAAATAAACAGTCATTTCGCTAACATTATTTGCTTTGCAATCTGATATAGAATAAATAATAAAAATTAGAGAATAAAACTATCTAACAAATTTGCGTTATTACATAAATGTTTTCGAAAAGAAAAAAAAAGTGTTTTCATTTTAAAATATGGAATTAAAAGCTAGCTTTTGTTAAAAAAATTCTTAAATAATAGGTATCACTGATTAATATTTAGTTTCATAAATTTAGGACTATATTCACATAAATCAAAAGTAAAATAATAATGCAAATAATTAATTGTGTACACTATAAGAGAGATTAGTAATCATTTTTATAAATGATTACTCTCTTTATAAAAAAAATTGCAAATTAGAATAAAGAAATGCCATCGATTCTTGTTATGTAAATTGAATTTTTTCCCCATTTTTTTTAGATAATTCGAGAAAAATATCAACAATATTTTGGGAAGTAAAAAGTCAAATAGAGCGTTACTTTAAAACGCTTCGACATATTTGGGAAAGACTAATGTTTTATCACTTTTTATTTATGAATCATTATTAAAGAAATGGTAAAATTTTAAAAGGAAGTTTTCATTGCTATTTTTAAAAAATAAAAACTTCGAATAAAAATCTTAAAATGATAAGATTCAGAATTATCTCAATATAAAAAGAATATGCATTTTAATTATTTTAATAACAACGTTATTGAATATTTGGCAAAATTCTGTAAAAATCAATGACAAGATTATATTTATTTATTGCATATAGGTTTGATATATATTTTTGGCAAAATTCTGCAAAAATCAATGACAAGATTATATTTATTTATTGCATATAGGTTTGATGTATATTTTTGGCAAAATTCTGCAAAACTCAATGACAAGATTATATTTATTTATTGCATATAGGTTTGATGTATATTTTTGACAAAATTCTGCAAAAATCAATGACAAGATTATATTTATTTATTGCATATAGGTTTGATGTATATTTTTGGCAAAATTCTGCAAAAATCAATGACAATATTATATTTATTTATTGCATATAGGTTTGGTGTATATACAGATTAGTTTTATGTCTATTGGTTTACATTGTATTCCTCCACGTTTTTTCTTAGATTAAAAATACTTATTGAAACTATTGATAAACACATTTGGGAGTAATTTAAATTGTTATAATCCAACCATTTCATATTCATGAAAATAAAAGATACTCATGACATTATAGAAAAGTATCTAAAACTTTTTCAGAGTATCAATTTATTCTTTTAATACAAAATCAATCAATTTCTCAACAAATTAGATATTATTCAATATTTGAGACAAAACTTACCGATCCATTTCCAAACCTCTGAAACGGAAGGAACTTGTGAGCAACTTAATCTTTGACAACCCACCTGACCATGAACACTGCATCCTATATAAATCATTCTTCAACGACATCCATTCACCATCATAACCAGGCGAATACACCAACCTCAAAACGTCCCAAATGAATTGTTGAGAATTAAAGCCAATGTCAAGGTGCTCAGCCATCCTCGGAACCTCTGGCTCGGTCACCACAAGGAGTCTTTGGAAGATTTTGATGAATGGTTTTAATTTAAAATGTGAGCCACCTATCTGTCTTGTAATCGGCGAGCTGGCTAAGATAGATGTCGCTTTGGGGGTTGAGCAAACGACAATTAGGATGGTTCGTGGTTTCGGAACATGGCAAGATATGTTGGAGGAAGTATCGGTGACCGTAACTTGGGCTTGAAAATTAAGCTCCGAAGTTGTTGTTGAAGATTAGTTCAGAACGCTTACCAGTTCATTGCTGGTTTTAAAAATGATGATTAGTACAAATATTGATGGCTGAGATGGCAACGAAGTTTTCGGAAAGCGGTATGTAACTGATAATCAGTGTATTAATCAATGGTTTCTGAGGTGAATAAGGATGTATTGGAGAATATTCGACTGCTAAAAATAGAAAATATTTGAATTAAGCTTGGATTCCGGATGGGTTCTTTAAAATAATTTCTCCTTTGTGACTACTTTCCAAATTAATAAATGCAAATGTGAAACAGTTTTTAAAAAATATTTTGTCACAAAATTATTTCTTCTGTTCGTTCATGTCAACCTTTTTTTCACTAAGGGTTCTTAAATCTGCCTTCTTTCCCGTGATTTGGGCGTTCCGGGTTCGAGTCCCAGTTCAAGTGAATTGTGCATCTTATTATGAATGTAATTTATGAATGTGCACCCCTGTAAAAAGGGGTTGTTACAAGCGAATGTGTGTGCCATCATCATTTGTGCTAGAAGCCAGACTTCTGCCTTCGTGTGCTCAGGGGTCTTTACCTTCAGAAGCTAAAACACTCCTTTCCGTGGAAACATGGAAAAGACATCATCATCTACCTCATATCTTAGTAATCACTTAAATCTACCTCATATCTTAGTAATCACTTAAATCTACCTCATATCTTAGTAATCACTTAAATCTACCTCATATCTTAGCAATCACTTAAATCTACCTCATATCTTAGTAGTCACTTAAATCTACCTCATATCTTAGTAATCACTTAAATCTAACTCATACCTTAGTAAGATGACAATTTTTTTTGCTGTTGGTATTCAAAAGAACACAGAGAATGCAACCCAGATAGATATTAGTTAATGTAACCTAAAAGAAGAAATTAAAAGTATTTAATTATTAATTTAATTAAGATATTTCAATTAACTAAAAACAATTTCTTGTATTTCCTGGGATTACTTGCAAGAAAACCTAACTACTGGTGGAAAAATAAAGATGAAATATCAATAGCAAAATGATGTGGTAAATAAAGGGTTAAAAATGCTTTTTTTAATAACTTTATTGTATTATTGATTGGAACTACGTTGTACACAGTATTGCATATGGCAGGCGATTTTCACAAAAAGCGTAAAAAAAGAATTCGAATAATTATTAATATGATCGCTGCCAACAATAAATTTCGCTACTTCGACTAATATTTTGCGGGTTACTATATCCAATATCAATACCAAACACTTAATTTTTTTAGGTTTCATAAAATTTTGCTTTCAGTTCAATCTTACGTAGAAACAAAAACAAAAAAAAAAACTTCTTTTTCTCACTACCCTGAACATCATGAATATTATCTCCACTTTCAGAAAGTATTAATCAAATAGATTTTCAATCTTTCAAAAAGATTTTCAATCGTTTTTCTGCTTCAGAGCTCATATCGCCTGAAGTAGAATTACATTTTAAAAATATCTATAGTAAATATTCGTTTCGATAATGAAATAACTCATTACACAATTCAACGGATAATTTTCCTTCTCTAAAAATTCCTTAATGAGTTGTCCAAAAATTATAATCAAAGAATTCTTGAAGTGAATTGCTCAAGCGTACAAATTTAATTGCATGAAATCAGTTAAATAACGTCTTTCGTCAAATTGAAAGTTTCGCAATTAAAATTCCACTTAATCCTAATTAATGGGAACCAACCGTAATTAAATCAAATAATGTCCAAGCAATTATACTCGGTAGTTAGAATGCATTCCTGATTAACCACGAATGATTATCAAAAGATATCACGTTACGTCTCCAACGATATGTGAAGTAAAAGAAATGAAGAAAATTGATTCAAAGAAAAATATTACGCAATTCTCATGCATATATTCTCATGCTTCTGTTTCAGATAGACACCTACTATTTCAGAGAAGGATTAGTTTAATTATATTGTCACGTATATAGAACTCAAGAAGATGCAGGAAGTAAAATTAAACCTTTGCACTCGAGGGCTCGGGAGCGGATCCATTTAAAATTGATCTTCGAACTCGAGGGCTCCGCTACGGAGACACTGCAAGAGACAAACAAGATTTTAGATTGCATACATTTGTACATATAAATACATATTGGCAATTGCTTCGAGAGGTATCACACTTTGGACGATTACAAAATGTAATAATTTTGTAATTTTGTTTTTTTTTATATATATATCATAACATTTGTATTCATAAAGAATTTAAAAAAATAACATGCAACGATGACTTTTCTTTTAATGCGTACAGCAAACTTACAAGTGAATATGATCTTTTTACTAAAATCGCTTCGAGTTGCTGGTAATACATATAAAAGAAACTTCGAGAGCAAAGGGTTAAATCAATTTATTAGCTCAACTCTGAACAAAGAACACTGCGACTGAGAGATCTTCAGCTTTTATACAAGCAGGGGAAGTTCCAGAATACCTTTCTGGAGACAGTAAGAAAAGTCCAGAGCACTTATCTGGTATATTAAAGAAAGCTCCAGAATCTTCTGGAGCACGAAATCAAGGAAAAATACTTAAACAAATTTTAAGTCTACTGAGATTCGAACCCATGATCTCCTGCCTATGAGCCCAGCGTCATAACCCTTCAGCTATGCATCCTCGATAAAGTTTCATTTCAATGCGGCAATATTCACGTTATACTTTTTAAAGCAACACTAGAGAAACTTCGGAACGGACCTCATAATTTCGAACGATGATCAGATGACGAATACTACACCTGAGCTGGCAACCCTTCTCCAAACTTCCATACTTTCACAAAAATAGAATTGATAATTATATACTTCACAAATGTTTTCATATAGCAATTACTTTTTTTCTAAATTATAATAGCTAAACACCGAATAGCAACACAGTTTTATATTTGTCATGTTATACAAAATGGAAGTTGTTAACGGCAATTCAGTTTAGTTATTTTAAACGTCTTATTTAAAACCAACAGTTGGTATTTTTTTAGGATCAACCTCGCAATTTTCAAAGCGTTGTCAGAAGACGAAGGCGTTACCTGAGATGGCCTCATCTCCCCTAATTATTACTCCATACAAGAGAGAGGACGTTTGGCCCCAATGGATTTAAAGTGCACCAGACCCGCCAACATAACAATTCTTCAGTGGAATCGGGTCTCGAACCTGAAAACATGCAGTTCCGAAACCGGGACTTCTTCACCTCGGTTCTCATTGTTGACAAGAAGAGAAGTATAAAGCAGATAGGTAACAATACGGTTGTAATAAATACGATTGTATTGAAACTGGTGTCTCTGTTTTTTACTTCTAATCATTGATATATGTTCAATCACTTCCACATTTTTATCCACAATACACATACCTGATCCGACACCTGACAAATATATTTTCAAGCTGACAGCTGACAAGTCAAAATCAATTTAATGGAAACTTGGAATTCGTCAGACCCAGACAATATTATGGCGGGCAGCCTGGAATTCGATTCTGCGGAAGGCCATGGCCCACCCTGGGCTGAAGCACCAATGAAGAAGAGAAGAAGAAAAAGACAATATTATGTAGAGCATTTTGATTTCACCATAATCCTGCTGCAGATTTTATTCCACTGGAAAAGTGTAATATTTTAAAATTAAATTTCTAATACCGTTGTCGCAGTTTGCTAGGCCATCTATTAAATATTTAGAACAAAAATAAAAAATTCTTTCAATGAAAAATTTTTTAATTATATTATATATTCATTTTTATATCCAAGTTCCTGTATGAATTATTTTGATAAATTGCCGGACATCCTACAAATAGAATTTACCTTTTTTTTTCGGAGACTTAAATATTTAAATTGGAAATAGGTTTTTCTAATGATTTTATAGAAGAATTTTTCCTCAACAGAATTGTGATCAATTTGAGATTTACAAAATATTCATTGATCATATTACATTTCGATTGATATGATGATGTTCCTTTATATGTTCACAATGTTTTTTCATTGATTACAAATTAAAAATGTATCATTTATATCCAAGCAGAGTAAGAATTTAATATTTTACGAATTTTATAAAATGTATTATTTTATATTTAGAAAAATTATTCAGAATCTTTCTTTCTGTAAATATTTATTTCAAAACTATCGTCTGCCAGACGAAATACAAAAAATTGGGATTCTTATATAGCCATTTCTCTGTATAAAAAATATAAATACTATACAATTTCAAAGAAACATGCTCATGGAATGCAAATAGAATACTTCGGATTTAGTGAATTAAAATATTTTATCTCAGAAATAATTTGAATATATAAATACTGATGGATGCATTAAAATACATTTACCATATAAATATTTTTCTTTTTATTAACAAATGAATAAAAAGACGGTTTTGTTTCAAATTGTTTTCCTTTTTTCCAAACAAATATTTCCTTTTTAAAGTTTTGAAATAGTTTTATAATGCAAATATATATATCCTCTCCAGAACTAATTTATTTTAACGTCTTCTGACCATTTATTGATAATTTAATACACACGTGTATATTCCTGAATTTTAATATATTGCACAGGTTAATTTCCAAAACTGCATTGTAACTCGATAAAAATTGATATTATAAAATTATTCTAAAATGTGATCATTTAAATTCAGTACATATTTACAGCATTATCTCCACATTTCATAAAGAATATGTTTATCCACTTTCGTTTTCTGAAATATTTGTTAGATTTTGTTTCATATTGATGAAAGTAGGCATTTATTTTTTATGTAAATAGTTTATTATATAGTTTTGAGATTTTAAATCACAAAACTGATAAATATACCAAATATGATAATAAAAATAAGTTAATGCATTTCGTTTGATTAAAGCTTAATTTTTTAGGAAGTATGAAGGTTATTAAGTGATTGATTTTGCGATTTTGAGTGGTATCAAATGACAAAGATGACACAAAACCAGTACTATTTTTCTCCAAACTTCCACACCATCGGGGAATTATATAACTTGATGTAGATTGGGTTAATATGGATCTAATTTCATAGTTTTTATTTTTCAATTAAAAGAATGAAGGTTGTATTTTTGATGTTGCTTGCTTGAAATTACAGATTTGGTAAGTGACAAATGATGCGAAACTATTTTGAAATTCTTAATGAGACCAAAATAGATCATCAAAGGTAAGGCAAAAAAATTGTGAATTTTTACAAGAATTTATAACAGACATTTTTTCGGAAATTTTCTGGTGTATGTAAAGTGAAAGAAATCCAAACTTTTATTCCGTAGAGATGCACTAAACAGGATAACAAAAATACATCAGACGTGCACACAAATAGTAACACTTGTAGAAATTAACAAAAGACAGGCAGATAGTATCATTAAGTGTGAGGGAGCATCAAAATAAAAGTTTAGAAAGCAAAGGAGAAATGCTTTGTAGCGGTCCCTTCCCTACATAATCACCAAACCTGTTGAGGTATTTATCACACCGCTGGAACCCTTTGTTTAACCGTCTTGGTAATAATCAGGTCCCTGGTTATTGAACCAGTTCTTGGCATCTTTTCAAACATCACCATCTGATAAGAACTTCTTTGAATATAAGTGTTTCTTCAATGCCGGGAAAAGGAAATAGTTATTGATAACCAGTATGGATGGAGGGATGACACCAAATCACCCACCTAAACGTTTCTAGCAATCTCTCTGGCAGCTTCAAAAGAAGACCGTTTCGCCATCAGTTTTCTACTTATTGCTCCGCCCTCCGTATTCACTACAACGATTTGTCTGTGAATGCTCTATAGGGACACATTTTTGACTCACAAAAATCGTATCACAGCTCACTCCCTTTTGCGAGACCACTTCTCTAAACGTCTTGCCATTACTGTCACTGTTTCTGGTCTCAGTACTATCAAGCTCAGTTTGAACTTCCGGTATAAGACAGCCAGCACCAACTGTCTCTACTCTTGGTAGTGTAACGATTCAGCTTCTTCCAGGCCTGCTCATGGTGGTTTTTTTCTTCTCACGCTCCATAATTACCAATTCCAGATTGGAATCCTTAATGTCTAGGGTTTATGGCAATGTAATTACTTACAGATGGACAGGTGGAGAACCCTCCTTCTAAGAACGGACATCTAGCCCTTTAGAGGGAAACGAGATAAAGGGCCACCCGTGCACTAATCGTGTCTGCGACACAGATGTGCAGCCTGCTTTGTTTATCGTAGTGAACATTCCATGAACATTCCTGCGGTCAACGGTTGAAATTTTGCTGAACGACAATTGGAGAATCCCCAGCCCAAATGCTCCAATGGGGAGTCGAAGGAAAAGGAGGGAGGGTCGAAGGAAGAGAGAAAAAGGCGAGGTTTTTGGAGAGCCGGGACGGAGACTCCGAGCATTTGAGAGAAGATTCCACCCGAGGAATTCGGTGGATTCCTGGAACTAATCCCGGTTCCTGCGCTAGACTAGACGGCTGGTTAACTGTTCTCGTGAGTTTCTCCGGAAGATCTCGAACTATTAAGAAACTCGAACTAAGAAAGAACTATTCTTGTGGAGTTCCACATGGACATTTTATTTCACCTAGAGAGTATTTAATAACCTAGATAGCTTTAGTCTGTAACTTAAAGCTGTAATAAAGTACTTAATTGTAAAACGCTACCCTTTATTTCCTCGGACCAGATCAAGACGTTACAGTAGTAATATGCCCATCCACAATTTCTACTTTCCAAATACTGCTGCTTGTAAACCTTTTTTTGGATCACACCTGGTAGATGCGAAACAATTTGTACTTAGTATCAAAAAAGATATACTAGATGAAGATATTTCCGTCGGAAGACTTGACGTAGAAACTTTGACTTGGCTTAGCAGTTCACCCATGTACAAGACTCAAATGTATTCATTATAAAACAGAGTTGCTTAAAGTTAAATGGTATGAAAATCAGCGAAATTTGAGTCAAAATTATATAAAACAAAAGAGATGTAGATTTCTTTTGCATTACTATTAGAGCTTTAGATTTTGGAATCACGTTTCTTTGAAATGAAAATTAAAACCGTAATTGCCAGATTTGAATTTTGAATTCAACTGTTCACATACAAGAATACTTATATTTATTTACAAAGAATACAATATGCCATTTATTTCAGTATTTAAAATAAAATGTGATTTATTTCAAAGAATAAAATATCTTGAATTCACCATCATCTATTTTTTTGAAACTTTCACCATCTACAAGAAAAAGACGAATGCAAAAAAAAGCATTCGAAATCTACTTCTAGCAGCAGCGTATTCCATTGAATTCACTTCACAAATCACCTTTCGTTCTCAATAGGAACGCAGCACTCACAACAACAACATCAAACGGACTAACTTTTCCGCTCTTTAAAGAAGAATAATGACATGTTGAAGAAAATTAGCATAATTCATCTTTCCCCTCTTAAAAGCATTCCTCCCTTTTCAGACCGGTGCAGTCTTCTGCTTTCAACTGTCAAAAGCTTCATTTGTCAAAAAGGAGGACGTTTTCATGTTCCAGGTTTTCTTCTTTTTTCTTCGATTAAGTGAATTAAACATTCCATCGTTCATCGTTCTGTTTTCGTTCCGTCTTTTCCCGCCATTTTCATTTTTTTTTTCGTTCTTATTCCTCTATCTCTTTTTCGAAGATTTATAGAAGAGCTTTCACTTTTATTAGCTTCGAATTTTCATAAAAAAAGAAATTTTGTTGGAATGCTAATATTTATTTAGTGCAAAAGGTAAGGTAACTTTATTTTTTCATGGAAAATAATAAAAAAATGATGGACGCTTTTTCGTTTATTTGGATTAGAGTGAATAAATTTGTCATTACTTTCTGACAAATTCATGGAAATATCCGGTAATTAGTTATAAGGTTTCCTTTTGGATGGGAGGTGTCTGTTTATTTTGCATTTCAAATAGGCGATAATGTTGCTTTATTTCAAATTATCTTTAATATCTTTTTGACTTTTTAAATATCTCCAAGTCTTTCCAAATTTGGTATTAGTGATAAAGTGGAAAATATTGGGTACGTTTTATGTGTTATTTATAAAATTATAAAACGAATTCTTTAATGAAAACTTTCGTTAGAAATGTTTTAATTAATTCAACGAAGTACAATAATGGCTATATTAATCAAATTATCTTAAATAACTTTTTGATTTGTGACCACCAAATATTTGAAAACTTGGAAAAAAAACTAGATATGAATTGAGCTCTGCTGTTAATTTTGCTGCAGTTGTTTGGTCTTTTGATTTTAAAATACACTTTAGAGCCCATCGGTCTCTTTCACTGAGCTTCTCCTTCCGCTCACTATTTTGTTTTGCCTAGTTTGTCTAGTCACGCTGTGTATATGTTGTCACGATTTTAGACTCTAGAAACGCCTAAAAGTTAGGACGTTTCGTTTAAAACTTATTCCAGCTAGACGACTCCAACAATTTGGCGTCTTTGAAAATCTGAGAGGTCTGATATTTCTAAGGTCTGTAATTCTGAAAAAAATCCCAGAATTACAGAACTTTAATAAAGCTATCACATACTACCGGAATATATATATTGTTATTTATATTAAAAAAAACTTTTGGCTGTTATATTTTAATTCTTGCAAAGGGCATTCATTCATAAACAACTTTATTATTCACAGGTGTTTCCATTCTATTAATAACCACTTGCAATTGAATGTTCTAAAAATCTTTATATGATCTTTTTAGTTTGCTTTTGTTCTAATTAGGATTTTAATGGCTATTCCGTAAATAATTTCCAATGATTTGGAAAATAATCTTTTTATAACTTGAAAAGTCTTGGCTTCCTTGTCATCAAAATTATTTTTTTAGTAACTGAGAAGTCAATAATGCTTGACAAATTGCATAAAGCTGTGGTCTTAAAGGCGTAATTAAGGAAATGAGTTCGATAAACGGCGCATTATTATAAACAAGACATTTCAAAATAGTTCTGAAACAGAATCCTAGCAACTACAAATTTTAGAAAACTGCCAAATATAGAATTTTCACTGTGTCAGATATGATGTGAGCATTGGAAATATCATCGTACATTTTGAAAGCATGTTTGGCCGTATGTATTTTTTATTTATTGTAGAAATATTTTTGAATTGGAAAAAGAAAAATATTTCAGCCATTCAGGAGCTTGGTTGCAGACATAACTGGGCGTATTAGAAGTTTTAAGATCTGAGAAAAATAATCATGTCCAACTGTTTAAAACAATTGCAGCAATTTTACAAGAGTCCTTTAAAAGTAATTACTGAACTAAAGTATTAATTAATTACTGCACTAGAAATTGATTGTCAAATTCAATTCAGATTCAAAAATCCTACATAACGAAAGCAAAATTTATAATGTATGAAGAAAGAAAATAAACTCCAACACTGGCAAAAAAAAAATAGAGATACGTAGGTGATATTTAACAATAAAATAGGTTTAATATTTAAATTGAACAAACGCCACCGTTGCAAACTTATTTAAATTATTTAAAAAATTAGAGAAATTATTGCATAAAAATAAAATTTATGTCATTGAACAACTTATGAAAAAAATTATGATATAAAAATAATTTTTGGGCACATATTCCAAAGTTATGGCCTAGAGTATGAAATAATTCTCACCCACCCCCCTTCAGTATTTTGGAAGGGATAGTTTTTAGTAGTGAAATTAACCAATTAACTGGTTTTGACTAGTATACTCATCTTGGAAAAAGCACAAAATTTTTATTTCTCATGATTTTATTCAATGGCAATAATTATATTTATAAAAAAATTAATTTTTATATTTATATAATAAGCATATGTTTATGGCACTTAAGGTACGCATTTAGCGAAAAAACGCATAACCGATTAAACTTTCTAGATGCTAATTACTAAATTTGCTAAAATTGGTCTGAATCTGTCAAAATTATGGAACTGCTATTGCTACGGATTTCACCGGGTTCCTATTTATGTTGTGGGTGTATTATGTGTAAAACACAATCAACAGGCTTCAGCAGAGAATCACGACTACATTTATCAACACGAAGACAGGACAGCACAAAAGCGACAACTATTTACAGTCGAGACGAACTCACAGCAGCACACATTAGTAGCACACAATTAGAAAACCGGTAGTTACAACGTCCACAGCACACAGAGCAGTCAGTCAGAATTCAGCAGTAGAAAGGGTCCTCGGAGCTTCACTCTACTGTCTCTCCAGACGGCTGAAACTTGTCACTGTTCCTTCCTTAGCTGTATCACTGCCACAAGACTGGTTGCTCAGGTCTCGATGCTGCTTCCACAATAGATAACAAGGCACACAGCTCAGTTCAGCACTAGCTTAACTCCACCGTTGCTTCGCTATCCTTTCGAAAACTCGCTATTTATCCCCGACTCCGACTACTAGTCACCAAGACGCCATTAAAGACGATCCTCGGCGTATGGGTTGGGTTGGAAGGGCGCTTAACCCCGGCTTGGGCTTATAGCTAATAAAAGCAGTCTTTGAAGTGGTTGACTATCAGTATATCGCCATGACTTGGCTTGGGCTTACACCTAGTAAAAGCAGTCTTTGAAGTGGTTGACTATCAGTATATCGCCATGACTTGACTTGGGCTTACACCTAGTAAAAGAAGTCTTTGAAGTGGTTGACTATCAGTATATCGCCATGACTTGGCTTGGGCTTATACCTAGTAAAAACAGTCTTCGAAGTGGTTGACTATCAGTATATCGCCACGACTTGGCTTGAACTTATACCTAGTAAAAGCAGTCTTCGAAGTGGTTGACTATCAGTATATCGCCATGACTTGGCTTGAGCTTATACTTAGTAAAAGCAGTCTTCGAAGTGGTTGACTATCAGTATATCGCCATGACTTGACTTGAGCTTATACCTAGTAAAAGCAGTCTTCGAAGTGGTTGACTATCAGTATATTGCCATGACTGACCTGTCGACAGGCTCTGGAGATGTAGTGAAGGCTTGATGTTTGAGAGCGCAGACGTTTTATAGTTCCCGGGAGGAGGGATTAGAATCTTCTAGATCAATCAGGTGTATCTAGGTTTCTGATGAACTGATAGACAAAATACTCGAAGTTTCAAGCAATATTTATTTTGTGGCTAAAGTCGCCAAATTTGTCATCAAAAGGTCACCAAGTTTTTTGACAAAGTCTGGGATCACTAATGTGACACGCAATCAGCTCCCACAAAGCTGATTGTAAAACGATCTTACTTACGGTGATACTATTGGTGCTGAGAAGCAAATTTGCAGAAATTGTTGGTAACAATGTATAAAGCTCAAATATACAAATAAAACATGTTTTCCGTTTTTGATACATAGATTAAAGCCCAATGTATATTTTGCAATCACTCTGTATAATTTCAAACAATTGTTTCTGGACTTTCATTACTTCTGTACAAAATAAACTGAATTCAATTAATGTACAAATGAATTTTAACAAATGAAAAAATGATTCACACCATTTTTGCTAATACTATTTCAAATAAAATCGACGATATTAATTATCTTAAAACACGAAGAAAATAATGTATTCAAATTCTTTGTAAAGTACAAGCTTCTAAAAAATTCTTAAATCATTCCTTAAATGCGAGTATAAAAATAATTTTATTCTGTTTGTGATTTGAAATGTGTTGTATCGCTTTTAAATTCTGATTTTCATATTAAAAAGCTAATATTACATTTCATATTTAAATGCAAATGCATCCATGAAGTCGTCGAAATCTGCATTTAAATGGTAAGAAATATTTTGCGTCGCTAAATAGCATTATCGAATAAACAAATACAGTTACGGAAGATTTTAGAAATTAATTCCTTGCTGATTCTGTTTCTTCACTTGGTTCATGGTTTATTTATATTCAGTATATTTCGTGACTTCAAAAGGAAATACAAAGTAGATGATAGCAAACAAAACGACGAATATTAAACAGAAAAATTAATTAGTAAGATAGAATATAAATTAATTTAATTAATATTAAATAGCCTAATTCGAACAAATTCTCAGATTTTTGAATTTTTTGAAATTCTATTTTCAAACACGCATTTGCACTTTTTTTGCAAGTTCTAAAAAAAAAGAATCAAAAATGTATTTTGATTTGAGAAGAAAATGTATTTGATGAAATATATTAACTTAGCAGTAACCGCACAGTGTTGCCCGTGGTATAACACCAAAGCAGAAAAATTAGCTTTAAATTTAAGTCTATCCTCTACTCGATAAAACATGGGCATGTCACGCAACGTCAAAACAAACAAAAATATATTTGGAAATCACCAAAAATAATTTCAAAACAATTTTTAGCTAAACTTTGATATACAGTCCATTGGCGTCTTCCGAGGCTGGCAATTTTGCTACCATTACGCTATTGCTGCCTTTCAAGCCCCATTTGGCTATTTCATTAAAATTTGGCGATAAACTACTTTTCAACGAAAATGACTTATATGCCAAAGTTCTCCCAGTTTCGTCAAAAATATACAATAGAAAATCAGTTTTAAAATTTAAAAATATACAATAAGTCATTGTACACACTGTTCCCCGTTTGTTTATTAATGTGTAATTTGATAAGAAAATAAATTCCATAGTGCTTCATAATATTTCTTTGTAAACTATATTGGATGTTTTTCCTCCTGATGCAGAGACAAAAAGATTTTGCTTGGATGTAACTCTAAAAAATGCCACATTAAATTGTCCATAGACTTTAGTATATCAAAACCTTTCCCAATAAATGCCCTACAAAATGGTACAAATAACACCATTATCATTTTATTTTTTGGGTCATAATGAGTTTTGAATTCCTGTTTAAAATCAAATGTAAACAAAGAAACGGATCGCATATGCATATCACAGCTCTTGCTATTTGCGTATATCCTGATAAGTGCAAAGCACAGATACTGCTGTTTTAACGCATGCGCGAACTAAAGTAGGAAAGTAATTAAAATCTCAAATATAAAACTCGTTATTTTGATATAACTTCAATTTACTAAAACATTCCCCAATAAATGCCTTATAAAATAAACAACTATCTCTAATATCAGCTAAATATATCTCAAGTTTTTCGAATTCAACATATAGAAGCTTTCAGGGCACTTCATTTTATATTGAATATAGATTTCAGAAATGAAAATAAATACCATCGGACTACATGACAATGTCGATTTTGAGCTCCAAAAACCAAACAATTTTTAACAGATTTCATTTATCAGAATTCTTAAAAATCATTTGCTTATGACTGTTCTTTTACATTTTCGTTTTAATCTATTAACTTACTAATATGAAAAAAATTAGGGGAGTAGTCTTCCCAAAACTTTCTCATATATTCTCTAATGAACTTGTCATACCAATAGTAGTCTTGTATGATATTGGTGTAGAATAGTTTCGGAATATTTGCCGTTGGCTTAAATTAAGCATTTTTACTGAATGTATCGAGCCATTTTTGGCGAGATTCGGAACAACTTGTTTAACTTTTTTGGGCTATTAATGCATTATTTGGGCATGCATTTAAAAGCGTCTGAAAATCAAATTTTCTTTTGACACGTTCTTCTCAATTCATTGACATAAAACTGCACAAAATCCCACACTAAATTTGATGCATTTTTATTGCGTTTTTGAGTGTTTGAAGGGCTGTAAAAGCTACTTGGAATATGGTGAAGAAATTCGGTATATGTAATATTTATAACACTGGGAAATGAATTACACAATAAAAAATTAGTTCAACAATTCGTCATAGGCGAAAAAAAGAAAATATTTACTGTATTGTAATTATAACATTTTTCTTTATTAAAATATAAAATGCGTAATGTATTACAATATTTGTTCAATATGAGATCCTTCAAGTCCTATCAAATGTTGTAGGTAGACAGCTTGATCCACAGTAGAACCTAATGTTTTCTGTTGAATTTCTAGGGCATGTCTAGTAATTCTGCTTTTTAAGCAACCCCAGAATTAGGTTTGTCCTTGTAGACGCCATTTTTGCGTACGGACGCCCATGGTTTCGACAAAATCCTTGATGCACTTTTTGTACTTACAGGTCGCTGATCCACTAACCCTGAATCAATTTCTTCCATAACCTCTTCCACAACTTTCTGATTTCCAGATCTTCTCCCCTAGTTCCAGGGAGCACTCGGAGTTCTCCTATAGCTTCAAATATATTAGTCATTTTCTTTGACATTCACAGATATTGGTCCTTTTCTAAATTTTTAATATGGCGATAGTCTTTAAAAGCAGCATATAATTGCAATTCTTATGGTCATAGCATTTTACTATCAGATCGCGTTTTACCTTTGACGAAGTCCGGACTGCAGCTGAAAGAAAAACTACTTTAACTACTGACTTTTTTTTTAATCATTATTATTCTAAAATTGAAGTGGCATTCATTTTGACAAAGTACAGATCAAAAACAACGTTTCAATCATCTACAGCGTCATCTATCCCCCAAAAATGAACTAAAAATTTTTATTATGCATTCCATTTCCTCATATTTTAAATATAACATATACCAAATGTCTTAAATGCTCCAAGTAGTTTTTCTTTTACTGTCTTTCAAACACTTGCACTTTAATTATGTACATATTTATGTACATAAACCCTGTACATATTTATGTACATAAACCCTGTACATATTTCAGAAAGCACCAATCAACAGACACTCAAAACCGAATTTGCATTGAACTCAAACTTCGACGGGTGTCTACTCTATAAATATTATAACTATGCACCAGGTTTTATCTATTTAGATATCTTTATTTTGTAATTATTCTGTTAATTTATATTCGAACAGCTGTACAGATAGATTGCTACTGATAGGAGTTTGCCCAAAATTTGATAGAAAACTGTGAATTCGGTGCAAAGAAAGTTTGCTAAAATTGAATCGTCTAGCCCGAAGCTTTTTTGAGTTATGTCAGGCACAGCCCAACTGACGGACAGACATTTTCCAAAAATACATTTTTCGAGCTCTGGGTAATCTTAAATATGGAGATTCTCCCCAAATGCTAATTTTTTGACGATTACAATATTTACTTTATGTAAAGGAGAAAGTAAAAATAAATGGGTATCTACAATAAAACACCTTTAATATCGCTTTAAAGGGCCTAACGTAAATAGACATATTAAAAAAAAATAAAAGATACAAATTTTAATAAACAATTACTATAAGCTTAATATTACAAATGCAAATTAATTTAAAGGTAATATTTAAACATTTTTAAAGTATGCAGTATTTAGTTTCAATAATATATTTCATCACAGTATTGAAATTGATTGAATTTAACATTTAAAATAAATCGTAAAATGGGGGGAATAGATATTCATGGTACTTTTAATCCATACCGACCAAGATTACTCAAAGAATGCAAAGTTGTAATAAGTCTCAGATTATTGTAATATCTTGAGAATTCAATTACAAATATCCTTTTTATTATAATTTATAGACTCGCAGATAAGCGCTTAAAAAATTATTATTAAACTTGCTATATATCAGGGAATATTCAATACAAATTATGAGTCCGTTAAGTTCAAGTTTTTTCGAATAAAAATTATGTAACAACCTAGACAGTTTTAGCACTTTTCTGTTAATTTAAATATGCATGTTTAATAATTTCTTCATATTGTATTTCATCATAATTGAAATAAGTATCCGATAATTTTTCTTCAAACCGATGATCAATTATGAATAATTCCAAAACCATGATATCGGTATCACAATGAACACCTTCACATGAAGGAGAGCTTGATTCAAGAAATACTAAATTACTGAATTTATTTTAAATCTGTAATAAAGCTGAAGAGTTAAGCAATTTAAAATGCAGAAATTATGTAAAACGCATAAATATCTCAAATGCTCTTATATTATCATACAAATGAAAATAATTATAATTGTCCCAAATAGGATGTACGAGAGGTGATCCAAAAAAAAGTTTGCAAGCAGCAGTGTTTGGAAAGTAGAACTTTGATGATAATACTGTGGGAGTGGAGACACATGGCGCCAGTTATCTTAAGCCAGTCGTTCAAGCAGACAGTGTCGGTGCTGACACCCATAACAGCGACAGTAATGACAAGACGTATAGAAAAATGGTCTCGCAAAGAGGTGCGAGCGGTGTTCCCATTTCTGTGGGCCAAGAATGTGTTCCCATCTGACATTCACGGACAAATCGTCGAAGTGTATAGAGACAAAGCAATGAGTAGAAAACAAGCGGTAAAAGCGGTCCCTCTTTTGAAGTGCACAGAGAGATTGCTGGAAAAGTTTAGGTGGGTGATTTGGAGTCACCCCTCCCATACAAGCTGGACTTAGCCAAATTAAAGTCCGGGGAAAAATTTGTTTACCCCCCCCCCCTTCTCTGCTTCAGTAATGAAGAACCGAACAAAGTTATTTAAAGAAGGAAACGTAAAATAAACTTTCTATTCCATTTGCCCCCCTCCCTCTCTGACGTGAGGGTCCGGGGCATTTGCCCCGTATGCCCCTGCCTTAGTTAGGTTCTGAACCCATACAGCCCATCTTTAGTTCCTAGAAATTATTTCCCTTTTTAATAAATAATTATCAAAAAAATTACTAAATATCTAAAAAAATATTGATTTCCTCAAGAACTGTATTCGCATTCTTCAACTTCACGTGAAAAATACTGAAATCTTTGCATTTTAACGACTGAGCTACTGCCTGTTGATTTTCATTTTCATTACAAACTGCAAAAATTCTATTTAAAGTATTAAAAATGAATTTAATTTAATGAATGAATTAATATTTGAAAAAAACTGTATTAACATCAAGCGTCATTCATAACAAGTGGAAAAAAATGTATTTGAACTTGAGTGGATGGATTAAAAAAGTATCTTATTAACGATTGAATGTTTGAACAAGATATATAAATAAATAAATAAATATAGGGAGAATGTGAACTAATAGTAGGAATTGAAAAATAACGGCAATTTCTTTGGTGCAAAATACCAATAAAATTTCTTTCTCGTAGTTTTCCTACAACAAAAACAGAAAAATTTATATCGACGCAAAAGCCATTCAACCTTAAACCACACAACAGCAACCCAGCAAACTAAACTGTTTGCCATATGCTCATCATTTAGCCGAACAAAGGGCGGGTCCGTCAGTTGCAATAGATCATGGCATCAAAACAAAACTATTGTTTAAAATTGCTTCCCAACAAAAGACCAACCGAGGCGGATTGCAGCTCCTGATTATCTTGGAGCAATCTTAGGGAAGTTCCGCGCTCCCTCAGCGTTGCCTGGCAACCAGGTGAGGTATAATCCACGCTGGAGGATTACAAAAGGGAACAATTCCCCCGCTTATAAGCTTTAATTAGTGACCGGAATTCTGGATGTGCTATGGAAGCAGTGCAATTTGGAATTACGGGATACGTTTATAGAAGGAAGAAAATATGCTTTGTTGGGCTGTTAACGTGATAATGTTTTTAGCATAGCAAACTTTCTCTTAATTTCTTGGTGTAAAAGTTATCAACAGAATGCAACATTCTAATAGATAATCGGTTCGACTTGGCAATAGTGAATTTGTTTCATTATAATTTAAAAGATAAAAGTATGTGATCAGACTTATTTTTCGGAATTGGTATAATTAGTAATTGAGTTAAATAAAATGAGAAGTTTCTTCCATCATTAATTAGTAAACTTGTAACAAAAAAAATTATACGCCATATTAAAATAGCAAGTAATATAAAAAAAATTCATTCAATTCCTACTTAAGTCAACAAAGAAAAAATATTTGTTACTTTTTATTAAATAATTAGCAAAAAAATATAAAGCATGAAAAAATGATTGATTTTCCCAAGAACTGAACGCACATTCTTCACCTTTACATGCAAATACCAAAACCCTTGCATTTGACCGATTAGGTTATTACCTGTTGATTTTGATTTGCATGAAAAACTGCTAAAACTCCATTTAAATTATTACAAATTAATTAAATCGAATTAATGAATTAATATTTAAATGAAAAAAACTGCATTATCGCCAAGTGCCATCCACTACAAATTTGAGCTTGAGTAGATGAATAAAAAGTATTGTATTAACGATTGAAAATTTAAACAAGATAAATAAATAAAATATATTCATAGAGAGTGAACTAGTAGGATTTGGAAAGAAAATAACTTTTTTTAAATACTAATTAAATTACATTATAATTATTTAAGATGCAAGCAATTTTAGTAAAAAAGTTCATTTAAAATTATTAAATAAATTTTAGAGAATTAAAATGTAATAAAAAATTTAACGAATTAAAAAATTAAAGTTTAATAAATAACTTTTAGTGAATTTGAATTTAATAAATAAATTTAATGGATTGAAATTTAATTGCTAAACTTAATGATATAAAATTTAATAAATAAATTTAATAATGTAAAATTGAACAAATAAATGTCAACGTATTTTAAGAAGTATTTTAGAATATTTTAAGAAATATTTTATTAGAAATACTGTTTACTTTTATAATATATCCCAAATCATTTTCACTACTCTTACAAATGTCTTTGTGGGATTTATACCTATTGTATATAAAATATCCTTGTGGCTCATACATATTGTACAATTCTATATGATAGTAAACAATGTTCACAATATTATATAATACTGTTGAATATTGAATTACATAATATCGCATAATATTGTGAAAACACTTGCACAACTTGGGTTAGAATATTCTATTTAATTTTACTGTATAGAGTCGATTCTTTTCAAAGAATGCTTTAAAAAACTTTTGAACTTTTTTTTTTCAACAATTTGACGATTGTGAATAAGATTTAAATTCAGAAATGTGAATTTTTAGCAAAGAAAGTTCAATAACTTTTAAGATCTACCGTATCTTTCCACATTCGTCTGAAAAAGGTTTTTCGAAACTATTTAAATTTAGACACCTGTTTACTGCTACATTGCATACTTTTTGTTTTAACTAAATAATTTAGCCTTAATACAGTTTCCATAAAAAAAAAAAGAAAAATGTAAAAAAAAAATATATATTCCTCAAGGTTGAAAAATATCGTTTCATAAATTGACGATAAACTAAATTTATCAGTAGAATTTTGGATATCGAGTTAAAGTCCAATTTAAAGTTCATTTTCTTGAAAATGATGGAGTCTCATATTTTTGAAGATACAAAAATTAAATAAAAATATATTTCTTCACTCAACACACCAGAAACTGAATCGAACTTATTATATATATTGCTCTGAAAGTAATAAGATGAAATCTGGTATTCAGTGAATGAAGCATCCAATTACTTTTCCGACTTCGACGATTAAAAAATAATGATATGAAATTCAATAATTCCCAAAAGAAAGTTTTCAACGGTCTGATATAGATTTTCACCTTTTCAAACGTTAGAATCTCTAAAAGGTATATAAAGGAATTTATGTGAACCAGAAACAGATTTATTCAGCACTAGCTGCCTTTGGAAAAAAAACTGTAGCTTTAATCACTTGGTGGTGGTAAAAGGAAAAGATTTTTTTTTTGGCGAGAAAGTTAATTCTTAATTGATAATTAAAATTATAACTAAAAATATTTAATAAGGGAGAAAGGATGCACATTCTCGACCTCCAAGTTATACATGTACCAAATTTGGTAGCCGTAGTTCAAACAATCTGGTCTGTAGAGCACACACACACATAGACAGAGAGAGAGAGAGATTGATCTCTATTATAAGTATACATTTATTTCAGTATATTTTTTGTCTGATTCTCTCACTTTAAAATGATTATCATTATCGTTTGAGCATAACTAAATACGAAATATTTTATTTAAAAAATGGCAGCATACCAAGTATTTGTTTTTAAAAATAAAAGCAGAAAAATCGTTTGTCGAATATAGTCAGAATATAAAAAATAAAAAATACAGCAAAAACCCTTTGCATATCACCTAAATTATATTATCGTTTGAATTTTCTTTTAGATAAATAATTTATATTTCTGAATTAGAATCCGACATTTAATTTATTGATTTGATTAAAATATTGATGGAAACTATTTCAAACCTAACATATTTATTATTAATATAAGGTACTTTTCAGCGAATTTTCTATCCGATTATCCATCGCTGTTACTGGCAAATAAATATTCTACTTAAAATAAAACCTTTTCAAATAATTGGAATATAATGTCATTATATGCATTAAATAATTATCACTAAGACTACATTTTATTAAAATGCATTAGAATCTTTGTATAGTAATTTCTGTACCTTTCTGAAAATTTCGTTGCGTAAGATAAACTACAGAAGTGGATTTTAAAATATTTTGGAAAGTAATGTTTAAATTTTCAGCCAAAAACATTTGTTATTTGGAATTTGAAAGTGAATGTTTAAGTTGAATCAATAAATGAAATGAGAGTTTAATATAAATTACCCTTATTTAATTTTTCAAAATGCCAGTGGGAAAAAAAGCTACAATTTCGTAATAATTTTTTTTTTTTTTTTTTGCATTTAACAAGCTGAAATTTGCTAAATCTATAGTTCTTTTAAAGTGTAATTTTAATTAATTAATATGAAGAAATTCAGATAATTTTGGCATAAAATTAGATTCAAATATTAAAAAAAAGTTCTATCATATCGAATTATTAAAGAAATCTAAGATTCTAAATGGGAAAATTTCAATTAACTCGAATAGCCATTTTTCCGAACTAAATAAACCTATTCCCTCGAGTTATTTCGAGTCCAATTTTTTAAAGATGCAATGATGAATTTTAAAAATTATAGAAATGACATTTTTTTCCCTTGATGACTCTAAAAATAATAATGTTTTTTTTTCTCAGATTCCGGAATATTCTTGAGAAAAATTGCATAGGTGACTTTTAGATTAAACATTGGCTTATCTGATATTGACTAAGACTATAGAAAAAAATACATAAATTGCAAGAACATAATTGTTGAGCTATATATTTTAAATAGACTTAATTCTTAAAATTTACTCTTTTTTAAAAAAAAGATATGACGCTCAAGGAAATTAAACTGTTCACTGATCAAAAAATATGTTTATTTTGAAATAATTGACGTGAAACTGCGAAGACAAATTGTAGCTATTATGAATCTTATTGTGCAAAGTTCATACTAGGACAAATGTAATTCAATATCATTCTAAACGGCTTCTGTTATCTAACATCAGCACAAAAAGACTGATTAAAGCAGAAGTTTCTTTTAATTTTAATTCTGAAATCTTTTGTTAGGAAATAGTAAATCATCGAAATAATAGTCAGGTTTCGAATTTGAGATTAAAGTTTTGTTATTTGAAAACAATGGTGTAAATAAAAATTGTAAATTAAAAAAAAAACGCCTAAAAGTTATTCACATGGGGGTTGTTCTTTTGATTATCCAAATCATTAAAAAAATGTAAAAATAGGATTCTTTTATATATAAGTAGTGTTTAGTAGGATTCTTTATAAATATATTTGACGAAAAATTTGCAAAAAGGAATTTTCATGCAATTTAGTAAATTCTGATTATCAAACTATTAGTAGAAAATCGAATTAGAAGAGAAAAATAACTTCAAAAATAGTTTTTGATTCTCAAGAAGGTGTTAAACGTAAATTCTTCGAAATTTCGAAATTGAATTTTTGATAATTTATAATACCAAAAGAGTGTAGCAATATTCGAATGAAAGTGTGAATTAAAGATTGAGACACAAAGCTTGTCTGACACTTGTAGATAGTTGATACCCCACTTTGATGACTTTTCTAAAATATTTCACTTAAAATATTTTGTCGATTTGTATTTTATTACTTTGATTTGCATGCATTTTCCTTTGGCATTCCTCTTTTCCATATATCCGTCTACATCATCTTATTTAGACATAAATGAAAGCAAATAATGTCATGAAGAATCCCAATGCCACAGCTGGAAATTCATTGCAAATTCTGTTCTATAAAGCTTAAAGAATTTCAGATAGAGACATAACAGTTATCCTTATAATCTAATCATTATTCCAAACTATTATCTCAATGTGAGTCGTTTGTAGCTTCAGAGACATATTTTACTTTTATTTAAACTTTTCACTTTAATTCATTGATATGTTCAAAGTTTTCTTTTTGTTTTCTTAATATGGTAGAAGTTCTCAATTTTCTTGTTGTTTATTAGTTAACATATGTTATACGTCATCTATTTATTAAAATGTTATATGTCATCTAGCTGCTTTGTGAATGTTTCAGTCTGTTCATTGAAATTCAAAATATCATCAAATGTTTTTAAGACAACAAGGATGGAATATAATTTTATGTTTCATAAAGAATTATATACAAACACTAAACAAACAAGAACACTATCTAAGAGATACTAAAATAATTTTTTAAAAACCAAAAGAATGTTTTTCTTAAACATAGTCACATATCTTTTAAAGCACACACTATTTCATTCCAGATCAATCACAAATGCCAGTTTCTAAGTTTTATATCTATATTTTTGAATTAATTATATCATGGAAACATAACCATTGCACAATCTTAGCACCTCAGGTTATCGAATTAATAAAAAAAAATCGAAATTCATTCAAACAAATAAACGACTTTCTTAAATTCATTTCTTCGAATACGAATTCCGACCCAAACAGGCGTTTAAATATTTCGAATTACTAATTATTCTTGCAAAAAAATTTTAACGAAACTTTTGTCAACAGCCTTGTTTTATTTTTAGTTAATTATTCAATATCCCCTAAAGCAACATTTTCCCATTAGTAAACTTTTCAACCTTTTCGCCGCTTTTGCAATTATTTTATTCCACATGTGATTGGCTGATGAATAAGTTTGATTCATTAAGGAAATAATCTCTTCGATTCGTCTTCATTAATGTTGCAATTATGAAAAGTTTATATTTCGACTCTTTTCATTCTTTTGCTGGAGGATTATTCTCTTAATTACTTTTAAGAATTATTGAATTCGAAACTCTGCGAGGAACAAAGTATTTTGAATATCCAGTGAAAAGATCACCATTAATTGAATAAGTTTGAATAAATAGTAATGAATCGAATTGAAATAAGCTTCGATATCTTTTTTCAAAAATTTTACTACGTTGGCATTGCTAAGCGACTGTCTAGGGATTTTAACAATTCGATTGATGATTCATCTATTGTTTTTAATTTTTTTTTGGCAGATAACTTGGTTGAATTGTAGTTTAGCATACCTCCCTTCCTACGAGTTTGTCGCCAATATGGCAACCTAATGAACTATCTTCTAGCAATCCTAATGCTATTTTGTGTAATACTTTTTACGATAGTTGATTTCTATTTAATTTGAAGGGGCAAAAAAGAAAAGTTGAAATCGGCTATTTTAAATTTTAGGTTATCATGTGAGAGTTTTTTTTGATCACGTGATATTAATGAAGATGCGCCGACTTTAAAAAAATACGGGCCTTTTTCCCGAGATTGGCAGGAGCTCCAAGACTTTCTTGCTAGCAAAGAAAAAAATATTGAAAAGGATAATTGCTATTTATGGTTTATTCATCACCTACGTAATTTTGAGCTTCAAAACCTTTAACTAAAACAGCATCTTACAAAAAGGAATGCCACGTTTGGAAGCTGAATAACGAGCATTTCCTTCGCAATGCGATTTCCAAATGATAAACTATTTCTCGATAAAGTTTTAAACACATTAATTTATATAGAATTTTTTTATGAAAGCAATATTTCTGTAAACAGAAACTGCTATTTTTAAATTTTACTAAAACAGTTTCATAATGAATTAATCTTAGAACTGGAGTCCAATCTTTCAATGCTTTCCACTTAAGAATGAATGACATGATATTTCTCCATGATGGAAAGGGATAATACTTTTTATCTAAACTGTTATTAAACACAACTGAAGTTTTTTAGAACACATTATAAGAATTATTTAATTTTCTCCGAAAAAAATTGTATTCAATGAAACTAACAGCTATGATATCATAGTTCTACATCATCCTTTTAAAAACGTATCAGCTGTCAAAGAAGCATAAGTAATAATAAAGCTCTTGGTAAAATCCTATTTTAGCCCACCTCTGGCGACTTTTTCAAAATCTCGCCAAATCGAAAGTATCTGAATTAAAAGGTTTAGAAGGTTAAGGTTGCCATTTTGGAATCATTATCGCTGATTATTTGGCGAGAATTTGAAAAAGTCACCAAAGGTGGGCTAAAATAAGATTGACCCAAGCTCTTCTGTAAAAGCAGCTAAAAGTATATACGATTAAATAGGTTGATGAATATTGCCATTTATGTTTTATTTATTACCAACACGATTTCGAGCTTAAATTATTCATTGCCTTCAATTATTAAAAAAAAAACCCGGATCAAAATATCTTCTTATATGATATATATATATATATATTAAAGATTTTAATTTATATCTTTGGTAGTATCTTTTACCACTAATAAAACTCTGAAATGTAATTTTTAATGTGAATATATATATTAAGCAGAAAAGAAAATATTTATGATTTTGCAGTTTAAACTATTGATTTCCACTTTCAGAAATCGTTTGAATTCTTACTTTAAAAATCTTCTGCAATAGAATTCCTTGCTGTTTTCGTAATTCTGTTTGAGCTTTGAATTCTTGATAATTTGTTTTGTGTCTTGTTAATCATTCGCGAAATATTTGTGATTCATTATTAACAAAAAAAAAAAAAAAAAAAAAAAAACGGTCCTCAAAATTTCGATTTTGAATCGCCGCTTTTATTGCTATCTTAAACACAGAATTCTAAACTAAAGGCTTATCGACAACTTTGCCCTCACAAAAACTTTTATAAAACCTAGATAATAAGCAAAAATATAAACACTTAAAACTCGAAACACGATAAAACAAAGAAAATAGATTCAGTGTAAGTATAATTAATAATAACTTTGAGTTCCTTTAAGATCTGGTGAAAGTATTTCAGGTAGTTAAATGAAAGTTAAAATAATGACATTTTAATATTTTTTACTTTAATTGTTCAAGAATGATGTGTAGTGAATGGGCAGGCATTGATTGGCCTGAAATTAATATATTTTTTAAGATGATGGACGGAAAGTTCTAAGAGAACACGTTTTCCTAATAATATTCTTTAATTTTATAAATCAGTCAATTTCAATGATTGATTTAGAAGACTGATTGATGTAGCAACTTTTATTTAAAATATTAATAAACATATTTTGTAAAATATGGCTCACAGAGCAAAGTATAAAGAAATCTAAAACTCGTTATTCATAAATGCATTGTTTGACTCAAGCTACATAAAATGTAATTATTTACTTCATTTAGATGAAATTAGAAGTACTAAACAATGTTTATTCCTATTACTACTATTTTACATATTGGCCATTGGACAGGAATTTGAATGCATATCCTGTATAAATAAAGATAATTTATTCAATTGATAATTTAAATATTGCAAACGATTATAGAATCCTTTGCCTTGCATTTTTAAAAGAAAATATCACATTTTATATTTATTTTATTTTATCCAGTCACGTGCTAAAAGTTGCATTTCTTTAGATTTAATTTGCAGTAATAGTTGATATCTTTTTTAAAATTTGAACTTCCGTCAAAATGATGGCAACATGGTGATAAAACCTGTTTTTCCCTTTGACGTGCTCTTGCAAATTAAATTTTATTGTTTTATCCGAATTTATTTTTGAAAATATGGTTAAAACATTTCTTTGACAATTCATTTAAAATAGAAGTTTAAGTTATATGTTAAAACACTGATACCATTAGAAAGCTAATTGTTTTAGCTTTAATTTGATATAAAAATCATGTTTGTGCGATAATATTTTCGGAAGTTATAGCGGAAAAATTTTGAAATGTTGCTTAATTTTTAATTAATTCGAATTCTAATTTAAAAATTCAAAAAAAGGGCTCCAAGCTGCAGATTGCCGACCCCCAAAGTATACATGTACCAAATTTGGTAGCTGTAGATCCCATGGTCTGGCCTTTAGAGAGCCAACACACACACATTGAGCTTTATTATAAGTATAGATAAAAAATATATGTTATTTTTTCTTTAAAATTAGTACAAAATTTAAGCAATAGTTAAAGTTAAAAGATTCAGTTATTAGCAGTTAAAAAGTCGGTAACTTTATTCGTAAAAACTTTTCGAGTTTAATGCCCTAATAATTTATCGGTTATGCTTCCAAAATATTAAAAATGTTTTTTTTCGGTGATGTTGCCAAAATATTAAATATGTTTTTTTAAAGAAGGCGAAAAAGGGAAAAAAAATATTGAATAAAAGATTTCGATGCTGCAAACGATTATAGAAATCATGGCTTTGCAATAATTTTTTAGAAACTCTCACATTTTATAATGGAAACAAATTATTGAATTAATGACACAGATATTGCAAACGACGATAGAAATATGCCGTTAAGTCGGGATTTCAATGCATATCCTGTCTTAATTCAATCAGGTTATCCGTAAATAAGATTTGTAGAATTAATTCTTTAAATATTGCAAACGATTATGGAAACCTTTGCTTTGCATTTATTTTTTAGAAAATATCTCATTTTATATTTCTTTTATTTTATCTAGGCACGTGCTAAAAGTTGCATTTCTTTAAATTTAATTTGCGATGATAGTTATTTTTAATTTGAACTTCTGTCACTGTTTTCTTTTATTTAATCCAATCACGTGATAAAAAAACATGGTTAAAATATTTCTTTAAGAATTCGTTAAAAATAGAGGTTTAAGTTATACATTAAAACACTGATACGATTAGAAAACTAATTTTTTTAATCTTTAAATTGATTTAAAAATCATGTTTGTGCAATAATACTTTCGGAAGTTATAGGGGAAAAACGACGAAATTTCGCTTAAATTTTAATTAATTCCAATTCTAATTAAAAATTCGAAAAAAGGGCTCCGAGGTGCACATTCCGGACCTCCAAGGTATACATGTACCCAATTTGGTAGCTGTAGGTCCAACGGTCTGGCCTGTAGAGCACCAACACACACACACATACACTGAGCTTTATTATAAGTATAGATAACTAACGTATTAGAGTCATTTTCTACCTTCTAATTCAGTTTTATAAAATTCTAAATTTTTATAAACACTTTTTACGATAAAAATCAATATCTAATACAGTTTTGGGTACAAATTTGGAGTTGCAATTTTTTATAATATTCTGTAATCTCAGATCTGTATAAAAAGTAATCTGTTCAATTAAAAAGAACTTGTAAATATTTCTGTACGTTATAATTTGAAAGGAAACAAAATATGTTGAGTTTAAAATAGTAATTCTTCTTATAGACACACTGTTTGTGGTAACACTAATGAATAACTTTCTGGTTTGTTTACTTTTTTCGAGTAAATTTTTTTTTATCTCTCGACTAGCAGTCATATAAATACTTAAGAAATAAACTTGTTAAACTTGCATTGTTTTTAAAAAAATAGTTATATATATATATATATATATATATATATATATATATATATATACACTAGTAGTACCAGCATGGTGTTGCACAAGGCATAGTATCCAAGAAAAAAATTAGCATTAAAAGGAAGTCTAGTCTCTACCCGATATGTCATGGACATGTTATGTAACTTCAAACAAACATAAAAATATATCTAGAAATTGTCGAAAATAACTACCAAACAATTTTTATAGCACGCATTCATAAATATTTAGACTGTTAAAGAAGTAAAAATCATATGTCCGTTGACAAAATAATCCACTAAAAAAATACAATAGAAAGTTTTTTTATATATTTAAAAATATACAAAACTCATTATACCCACTGTTTCACACTTGTTTATAAATTCTGTATCATTTTATATAATAATAATTTGTATAATTTGATATAATGATAATTTGCACTTCTCAGGAGATTTTATAGAGATACGGCTACCTCGCTCAACAGAAATGCTCTTTCACTAAGTTCATTATTTCTCTGATATTTGCTAACCGAACGTTTCTTCCCACTTATTTTCATTATTGCGAAAGAAAAGAAGATTTTTGGCATTTAATATGTTCTTGCCAAGGCTGGATTTCTTTTCTATGGTTAAAACGAGATTTGAATGGCTTTTTAAAATAAGATTTAAATAAAGAAATGTATTCATATCACACCTCTTGCTATTTGCACATGCATAGTTTTCACGCATGCACGAAATAATTAAAATCACAATTGTAAAACTCCCTTTATTATCTTGATATGACTTTAATGTACTAAAAACTTTCCCAATAAATGCTCTACGAAATGGTATAAATATTTCCAATATCCATTTTGTGGTTCAAATAAACAGATGCTTTTAAGAGGCTTTATTTTGTACTCTCCCTGTACGTATATATATATATATATATATATATATATATATATATATATATATATATATATATATATATATATATATATATAGTAAAAATTCTTTGCGATTAGAATTATATTATAAATCTTAATTAGGATAATATAATTAATTTATTATATAAATTAATTATATGATCCTTTTAGATTATATTATGAGAATTTGTTATATAGAACGAATAAACTATAGAAAAGATTAGATACTTTAATTTTTTTCAGATATATCTATTGGTTTAAAAATGAACTATTTTTATCATCAGTAGAGAAAATAATTTGCATTATTTGTCAAAGGATTCTAAAACCCTCCAGTTTTTTACGCATGCTTTAAGATGGGTTTAATTTGGAAAATAATGCTAAGAGGAAAGGAAGACATATTTACATTTATCAAAAAAAAAAAAAAAATGGAAATATACACATCCTTTAGTTTTTCAGTCTTTAGTGAGATAGAATCGTCCGAAAGTCTTAGCTGGAAGTTACTGAAACGAACAGTACATGTATATATATCCACTGAAGATAGATAAAAATAGAAATCAATTTTTTGAAAGTTTTGTTTCTTTGTAAATTTTTCGACTTTGTTTTCATTTATCATGTTTCATGTATGAAAATAATATACAGAATGGCTATAAAAATACTTTATCTGTTTGGACATTCACAGCTAAAACGGAGTAAAATCGAACTGCATGTGCAAATTGTAAAGTATTGTGGGATAAATTTAAAAAAATGATGCAGTATCTTATATACAAAGGTATGATCAGCGCACATAAACTGAAACCTAAAGTGGATTTGTAAAGGAATATTTTCTGTTGCATACAGAATCTCATTCACATCAATTTTTTGTTCATCTTTTTATCAATTAAACATAAATAAAATTCTCTATAACGCAATTTCCGTGTATTCGTTTTAATTGTTGAATTAATAGCGTGTTTGCTTTTACAGCGACAAAATCTCTCACATTGATGAATTTTGTTAACAATTTCTGTTGCGTTTTATATTTTGAACTTTATTTGCTTATAATTTTAACTGTCAGTATATGAAATTTGCTTGGTGGCCTTCATTTGCTTTAGCTGTAAATACCTCTACACAAGGAAAATTATTTTATAGCTAGCTGCCTTTTATGATTAAGTACTATTAGTTGGAATTTACTATAGCCATTATTACATCATTTAAAAATGAATTTTTTTTTCAAGTAACTCGAAATGAGCCACAGTAATTTCTGTTTCTTCAGCAAAAATTTTGTCATGAAAGCTTATTTAAAATTTTACTAAGACCGTAAGCTAATAGTTAATTGTAACTTACTAAATGCTAAAATAATTGAGCTAAACCAGGAAAATCTGGTTGGTAGGGCAGTGGATTCGCATTCGTAGGTTTGCGAGTTGGAATCCCGTCGACCGAAGACTCTCCATGTACCAGGTGGTTGATACATACATAAATTTATCGCAGCCACAACGTCCTTCATGTCGAGACAGTACCACTGAGGGTACTGGATCAGAGGTGATCATTCTCTAATTCAGTTCTAAAATATGAATGTGAATGATCTAAATTGTGATCTGTGAACGAAATATAAGAAACAGTTCACCCCGTGAAAAGGATTGCGAAGCTTGAATAACTAAAATGTACTCTTGGCATTGGACGGGGCTACTGCAATAAGAGTCACTAAAACTCGGCTTAAATCTATGGTTATGGCAAGTATAATTAGCAACAACAACAACATAATGGAGATGAAATTCGAGAAAACAAATTGTATAAAGAATAATATTATTAATAATCTAATCAGGGAGAGCTGCTTCAATTAGAGTAACTCTGCTATTCTCTTAGGACACAATTTAATACAGCCCGTACTTTATCCATAACTTGTTTTCCATCTCCCTCTCAAGTAACTAATATTTTTAATCCTCTTTTGCATTCATACTGCATATTACTATGCTCATGCATCTAGTTTATTGTATTCCAGATGTTGTTCACTCTAGCGTTTGTCATTTTTTGTTGTGTTGTACTTTTATGTATTTTATCATTTGTCTGTAACTTTCCAATTCATTGTTGTGTACTTTTTTTTTTGTTAATAAAGTCCACCTACATCTGTACCAAACCGGAAAGGGGCCACTTGAGCTCTAGAAACGGAGGTGTGGTGTGGTGTCAAATGTTAAATTATGTCGGAAATGATACAAATGCTAGTTTATATCTCGTTGGTAACTCTGCATTTTTATCAGATCACTGAACTCTCCACAATTATAAGTCAATAAAAAATATTTTAAATAATTTAAACATACTCTGCATTAAAATAGAATGAAATAAAAATGCAAGAACAAATCTATCAAATTCATAGGAAAAATTCAATTATGAAAACCACACACATACACATAAAATGGACGCAAATGAAGTGAACTTCTGTGCCTTTTTAAAGATTTTATTACGTATATTTAGTTAAAACATTATTTAAAATACGGAACATGTTATTTGTCATCTGGTCCTGTCACAATACAAATTACAAGACTTCAAATATTTTATAAAGATAAAAATAACAAACCATAACGTACAAAAACTAGCCAATTTATCAAATTCTTTATCATAATTATTCACAATATAAATATTCTTTATTTTTTTATACCACAAGTTTTGAGAATGAAAGAAATTCAAAAATTCTATTTTTAAAAAGACGCAGCTGAAATTATCGCCACATTCTATTTAATTTTGAATTCTAGGAAGACGCGTTCTATTCTTTTATCTAGATAAAATTCTAGAATATGAAAAAAAGTTAATTTTCCGCTAATTTTTTTAAAATTTTAGAATAGGAATATTTTAAAGAATTTCTAAATTCAAAAATATATCGTTTCGAATAAAATAATAGCACTGTTCAATCAAGGAAAGAAAAAATCGTCTGCATTCATTTTTAATTCTTTCGTTTTCATAATAATTGTTCCATTTTTCTCTCTCCATTTTTCAGCGGCGTCGAAGCTGATGAATATATTATTTTTTTATTATTATAAGTCATTATTTTTGAATTTAATGTGATGTATGAATTAATTTTAAGGCTTTTTGCAAGTCTAATCACTCAACATTTTTAACTCATTCGTTTCCATTATAATAATTGTTGCGGTTTCTGTTTATTTCTTTTTAGGAACTTTAAAGCCGATGAATTTATTATTTTAAAAATTATTTTAATTCATTTTTATTAGTTTGCGGAAATTCATGAATTTATTTAAATATATTTTTCTATATATTTTCCATATAAAATTCTATGAATTTTAGTAGCAAAATTTTTTTCAATTATTTTCAGTTTTAATTCGAAGATTTTTATTTAATTTGTAACTGTTGACTAAATATTTTGTAAAAACTAAAATTTTTTAAACCGCTTATTGTCAAAAATTTTAGTTTCAACATTAAATAATGTGTAAGAAATCCATTATTTTTCTCATATACATTTAAAATTTCAAATTAAGAATTCTGAAAATTCATAGAATTTAATATAAAATGATGTTGGCTATTATAAATTAATGTATAAATCATATTTATATTTATCCAAAGAAAGAATTCAGAGAACCGACTATGGAAAATTAAAATAATTTTGAATTTTGTGATGAGATTTTTAAAATTATATACCTACCAAATCATACAGAATCAATGAAATTTACAGCTGCAAAGAGTTAATAATGAAAATTGATTAAATTCAGAATTGTGAAAAGGACACTCACTAATAATGAAATTGAGATATATAATATACAAACTTCTCTATACTCATACACAGGATAATAAGGTTTATCAAAGAGGCTTATTCAAAAGTTAAACCAAATATAATTATGGAGTACTTAATACATTGACAAATACATCAATCACACATCAAAAAGAAACATTTTAACTTTCGCAGAACTCAAATTCACACCACAAAAAACAAACACTTTCAGAACAATATATATAGTGTTGCCAGTTCTACAAGTGGAAATTTAAACGTAAATACCACTGTATTTCATATAGGCTTCATTAGTTATTGCTGATACACAAGATTATAGTCCAGTTTTGTTCAGGAAATATTTATTTTTTATTTAAGCTGATGCATTTCACATCAGTTTTAAGTTAATTATCCAAGAAAAAACACTTACTAAACAATCACAAGCCCTACGAGAAAGAACCTTCTATAAACAAACTACCAAAAGTGTTTTATACAAAGACATAGAAGTAAAGCTCATATTGAACACAGATATATAGCGCCACCAACTAAAAAATGCAATACAAAATTAGCAGTTAGGCAATATGTACAAACACATGATGTGGAATTACACTCAACAATGAAGAAACAATAAACTACCGATACATAGAGCTACGTTTTTATCTAATGCATAGAGAAACGAGCATTAAGACATATAATAAGCCTATTTCTAGAACAAAGAAGATTAAAAAAAGTGATGTCAAGATTGAAGTCCAGTTTATTTATTGAATGTTTATGTGTTTCTCAAAGATTTTTAATGTGTGTTGACTAGTCTAAGATGTGCAAATTAATGTTTGCTTTGAAATTGCTAGACTTTTATTAACGTTTACGCAGGTTGTTTCAAAATTCACCATACAAATTGTTTAGGAATATAGAAAGCATAAAAACAAGCTAGAATCACTTGAAAGTATGTGATCACTCCATGAGATTTTGCCTATTTGAGGACATTTACTATGGCGGAAAGGATTTTTATGAGGAAATCTGCATGTACGTTGTTTTAATTATTGATTACAATGTTGGTAAACCAGTTAATTTTGAATTGTAAGCGCAAATTGATATCTGTAACCTTTTATTACTTTTTACCAGTAATTCTGTAGATTATTATCATGGCAATGATACATATAATCTGCAAATGTACAGTTGAATAACAATGATAAATGATTGAACAATGATTATGAAATTTAAGTACATCAATATTTTTTTTCTGAATCTCTCATTTCTTTGTTTGTGAAAAAGAAATACTTAATGAAATTTGTTGATTAAAACTAAAACTTAATACTACTCGATAATTTATTTCTGATATACAAAAATAAATAAGATAGAATTCAATCATTTTCACCTGGAAAATAAAAGGGGAAAATAATATGAATGTTTCATTCTTTCAACTTTCCATGGACTATAAAAAAGGCAATAGTAGAACATAAAATGAATTTATTTCTGAATGTAATGAGAAAAAATAGATGCCTTTCAACATTATAATGAAATAACATTACAATGTTTCTAGTAATAGTTAATAATTTTCAATGTGATTCTAACTCGTTTTTAACTTTCTAATTTAACTTACCACATTGTAAGGTGAATTTTAAATCACCATATAGATACTTCAGGTGAGTTATTTGTCATTATTGCATATTAGTGATTAAGTGACTTAGTTTAGGAACAATAGATTCAAAAATAGTGTTCTTTTAAAATTAAACGAGGACTTCAGTAGCTGTTTTGTGTGATATTATCACACCTATAGGAAACCAAAGTTGATAAAAAAAATTACAATAATTGTCTTGATATATATGTTAAAGTTTTCTTTTGCATTATTGATATTATAAAGATTGTTTAGAAAAAAATCAATTTTGAATTTCAAATTCTCAGATAAAAATTATTTTGAAAATTTACAAAACTGTTCTTATTCGTTTTTATTACAATGTGGTGTTGTAGCAAGAAGGGATACAAATATCTTATCAAGAACCATAACACATCAAACTTGCACAATTCTTTAAAATATGAGGTTGACACACTAGTCCAAAAATGGCGCTAGCAAAAAAACTAATTTTAAATTGATAGATTTTTATAAAGGGCGAATTTTATGATTTATTTAAAAGCTTGGATGGATGCACTGACATTTACTATCTTTAATTTATTTTTAAATTAGTGGCATTACCTCTAATGTGTCAAACCCTACATAATCAATTCTAAATTAATACACAACTTGGACATGGAAATCAGTATAGAAGCATGAAATTCTTTCAGCTATACATTTAAATTCTACCTGGTCCAATGTTACCCTTAAACTGAAAGCTGGGTAGTTACTTGTTCTTGCTTGTTGAAACTGGATTTGGTATTTAAACTGCTCATACCGACAGCTTATACAACAGCTTGTTACCTTAAAGGTAATCAAACTTAAGCAGCGTTCATACGAGGCAAATTATTGCGCGTAGTGGTAGGCCACGCCTACCTCAGGAACATCACGTGATCCCAACAGGACAATATCAAATGATTGCCTCATCCGGACAACTATTTGTCACTGTCCCACTGAGGTCACATGACCTTCAACTTGCTTTCAATAATTGGCTCCGTGTGAACCATACTTTACTATTTTTTTTTTTGAAAATATTGAAGTAAATCAAGGGAAAAGGTAACCAGATTGTTCATTTGGTCAGCATGAAGACGTCGTCTGAAGCTCAAACTTGCTCGCATTGGTGAGTTCTGTGTGCGGGTATCATTTTGGAGGAAACAAATCCAGCTGTCGAACAAAAAGGGAAAGCACCATTCTGCCTCACTGCCGCACCGTTGACCAGAATATTTCCCGTGCCACAACTAAGATTGGTGGACAAAGTCTTGTTACTGGGTCCCGTGCTGCTCTGGTGACTACTGTTGTGGGTCAGCACAGAATGACTGATACTGAATGTCCTCTCGTGTATTGTCTGCACCGAGCAAAGTCTGTTGTAGATCTCCTTGAAGTTTGGTCTGTGCGATGGAGTATCGTGCCAGCAATCATTCATGACGGCATAGATGTAAGGTGGACAGTAGTCTGGCCTTGGTAGTAGCTGGTGAGTGCAGATGAGGTCTATTACCTCCTGATTGTCACAATTGAAATATGGTCTTATGCCATAGCTGAAGATCTCCCATAGCAGAATACCGAAGGACCACACGTCGCTTTCAGTGGTGAAGGTTCCATAAAGCAAGGATTCGGGAGCCATCCATCTGACAGGAAGTAAGGTGTTTCTGATCCGGAAGTACTCGTTGGCGCAGCTGTTGCGGCTCACTCCGAGATCCGAGATCTTGACTAGGATGTTGTCCATCAGGGAGGAGTTGTTGATGCAAGACTGGGATAAGCTCGTTGGGGCTGTGTCAACTGAAACCAAACAGTTCCGGGCTGCCAAGTCTCGGTGCACGTAGCGTTTGCTGGATAGGTACTCCATTCCTTTTGGAAAAAAGAAAGAAATATTTAATTTAAAATGCATAATATGAAAGTATAAGTAAATAATCCATCAGTGCAACTGAAAAAAGAATAAAATTCAAATCAGAATACGATATAGTTGAATTTATTTTTACCATCATATTACGTTCAATCAGTTTTAGGGAAATTCAGTTGTAAATTTGAAATTATACAGGAATCAGTCTTCAATACGATGAATTTCTGTCGCAATAAATTTCTCTTATCTAGGATGGATGGCAAATACAAGAGAATGAATGTGTTGGAAATTTTTACTAGTCTGCATCGTTTTATGATGTAATTTTCGATTCCTACTATTAGTTCACACTCTCCCTATATACACTGAAGTGACAAAAATCATGGGATGACTGTTAATATCGTCTCGGTCCTTCTTTTGCCCGGCGAAGTGCAACAACTCGACGTGTCATGGAGTCCACAAGTCGTTGGAAGTCCTCTGCAGGAATATTGAGCCATGCTGTCTGTATAGACGTTTATAATCGTGAAAGTGTGGACGGTGCAGGAGTTTGGGCACGAACGGACCTTTCAATGATGTCCCATAAATGCTCGATGGGATTCATATCGGGTGATCTAGGTGGCCAGATGATGCGCTGGAATTGTCCAGAATGTTCTTCAAACCAATCGCGAACAGTTCTGGCCCGGTGACATGGCGCATTGTCATCCATAAAAATCCCATCGTTGTGTGGGTACGTGAAGTCCATGAATGGCTGCAAATGATCTGCAAGCAGCTGAACATAACCATTTCCAGTCAATGATCGGTTCAGTTGCACCAGAGGACCGAGTCCATGCCATGTAAAAACAGCCCACACCATTATGCAGCCACCACCAGCTTGAACAGTGCTTTTCTGATAGTTTGGGTCCATGGCTTCGTGGGGTCTGCGCCACACTCGAACTCTACCATCAGCTCGTAACAACTGAAATCGTGACTCATCTGACCACGCCACGGTTTTCCACTGGTCAAGGGATCAATCGATATGCTCACGAGCCCAGGAGAGTCGCTGCAGGCGATGTCGTGCTGTCAGTAAAGGCACTCGAGTTGGTCTTCTGCTGTGATAGCCCAAGGAAGACAAATTTCACCGCACAGTCCTATCGGACACGTCCCTCGTACGTCCCACATTGATTCCTGCAGTTATTTGACGAAGTGTTGCGTGTCTATTAACATTGACCATTCTACACAGACGTCGGCGGTCTCAGTCGTTAAGTGCAGGTGGTCGCCCACTGCGCTGTCCATGATGGGATGTGATGCCTGAAATTTCATACTCTCGGCACACTCTTGATACTGTGGATTTCGGAATGTTGAATTCACTAACGGTGTCCGCAATGGAATGACCCATGCGTCTAGCTCCAACTAACATTCCACGTTCAAAGTCTGTTAATTCTCACCGTGCCGCCATAAATCACGAAAAACCTGTTCACATGAATAACTTGAACACAAATTAAAGCTCTGGAAAACGAACTGCGCATTTATACTATTTTGCTGCGATACTACTGCCATCTGTATAGTTGCATATTGCTATCCCATGACTTTTGTCACTTCACTGTATATATATCTTGTTCAAATTTTCAATCGTTAACAAAATTCTTCATATTCATCCACTTGTTCTCAAATACATTTTTTGAGCTTGTAGTGGATGACACTCGATGTTAATACAGTTTTTTTCCAAATATAAATTCATTAATTGAATTTGATTCATTTTTAATTCATTTAAAAAAATAAAGTTTTGCAGCTTGTAATGAAAATTGTAATCAACAGGTAGCAACTCAATCGATAAAATGCTAGGATTCAACTATTTTTCAAGAGAAGGTGAAGAACGCGAGTTCAATTATTGTGAAAATCAGTAATTTTTTGATAAATTTTTCCTTGTGTATATTAATTGAAATTATTTAATAAAAAATAATTAAAATAAAATTTTTCTTCTTTAACCTAAGTAAGAATTGACATTTAATGTTTTTAATAATATTTGTCAAGAAAAATCAACTGTTCGAAACCCATTACTGTTAATAAATCGTATCTGATGAAAGCATTTATATATGACAACTGAATACATTTCAGATCTTTTGTAAAGCAAAATTTGTGTTGATTACAAAGCACGCTTAAACACAGTAGTCGATAAGTTAAATAAATTTCCTCCAAGTTTATTCCCGTCCTAAATTGTTGTAGGGAAAAGGGCTGAAGATTAATTATAGTTATATAGTGGGATTTTTAAATTATATCTAAAATTTAATAATAATACAGTATATATGTTTTTAAGATTAGACAATTATAGATTCCAAAATGCCGCTAATATACGTTGACCATCATATTGAACCTGAATACTTAAATTAGCACTTCATTGAACGATTCTTTTTAGATTTGTTTCATAGAAATGCTGTACATCTTTATAAGCGAGTGTTTGTGTTGTAAAAAATGATTTAAAAATTTAATTTTGAATTCATTTTTAATCAAAAATTTGGATTCGACAGAACAAAATTTCTTGAACTGATGATTGGTAAATCTATTTATGCTGAATGTGCTTTTGCCAACACCTGATGAGAGTTTATAGAATGGTGCTATACGTGTAGTTGTGGGCATTTAAAAGCCATAAAAATATTATTCCAGACAAAAGCAGTCAGCATAATTACTACAAACAGGAATTTAATCAAACCAAACTAAATCAGCTTTGTGAGAAAAATAATTAAATGGTAAAAAGTATCTAATTCATTAATACTCCCTTACCAAAAATTAATAAACCTAAGTCAGAATGAAAATAATTTAAAAAATTAAATCATAAGTTTGTGATAGTTAATTCATAATAATTAGTTAAATTGTTAAATGCAAAAATATTAGGAAAGAACATTTGAATCTCTGAAATATATGGAGGTAAATTATATTTCTGAATTCCAAAATTTGAATTTTAATGAGCTGTTTTATATTTCAGTATTCGATTTTGAAAATTAAATCCTTCGTACCTAGAGCAAGATTTAAACCGAAGTTTTCAAAAGTGGTGCAATATAAACCCCATAATTTTTTCGTTAAAATTAATTAAGTTCAATCATTTAATTAAAAATTCTTTACAAAACATATTCGTTAATTAAATCAAAGGCAAAAGATTTTGCAAATTTAAAAAAAAAGAATTTTAAAAAAATCAACAATTATCGCAATGCATTTATGAAAATCTGGAATATGTAAGATTTCTATTTATTTTTCTCAAAACTCCAAACTACACCACTTTCAGTTACGTTACATTTCAAGTATTCGAAGACTGAAAATTAAAATCCATCTTACGTTTAAAATAAAAATTTCCTGGTTTGAAAATGGAAAGCTTGAATAAAGTATGCTCTCCAATGAAAAGATTAACGTCTCATTTCCTTAATTTTATTTGAACACAATTATGGCAAAGTTTGCTCTGGTCTCTCGTCATTAAAACTGCCTAAATATTTTAAAAGTGATCTTCCGAGCTCTGTAAAAAGGAAATTAGATTTTACCCCTCAAATAATTAATCACGCCGTTGTCTGAAAGAAGACAGCGCAATTTTTGCTACTCGCCAACCTTAGATGTACTAAGTTTCTAATTTAATTTTCTTAGATCCGTACTTACATAAAGCTAGTTAATTAAACTGAAGAATTTTATTGATTATAAATTGAGTGGAAGGCTCTAAAACATGTTTTTATTTTTGTATTTTGAGTATACTAAATATAAAGCATTATGAAATTTTTTAAAAATGAATTATTTCAAAAAGTATATTCCTTTTTTGTATAAATTGAATGGAGGCTCTAAAATGTGTTTTATTTTTGTATTTTGAGTATACCAAATATAAAGGATTTTTAAAAAAGGAATTAGTTCAAAAAATATATTCCTTTTTGTGGAAGTTCTAAAATGTGTGTTATTTTTGTATTTTGAGAATGCATTGTAAAGCATTATTCAATTCTAAAAAATGAATTAGTTCAAAAAATATTTTTTTAAAAATATAAATTGAATGGAGGCTCAAAAATGTCTTTTATTTTTGTATTTTGAGTATACTAAATATAAAACATTGTTAAATTTTTAAAAAATGAATTAATTCAATAAAATATATTCCTTTTTTGTAAAAATGGAGTGGAGGCTCTAAAATGTGTTTTATTTTTGTAGTTTGAGTATACTAAATATAAAGCATTGTTAAATTTTTAAAAAATGAATTAATTCAATAAAATATATTCCTTTTTTGTATAAATTGAATGGAAGGCTCTAAAATGCGTTTTATTTTTGTATTTTGAGTATATTGAATATAAAGAATTTTTAAATGTTTGAAAAAATGTATTAGTTCAAAAAAATAGCAAGTGTCTTACATTTAAAATAGTCCCAATCGTAATTTTTAATTTTCTCTTACACTTTCTCATGCTTATCAATGTTCTAAAAAAATTACATATTTGTCAAGATGCCCCCCAGAAAGAAATTATATATATCTTTCAAAACCTTTGTGCATATTTGTAGTACATGCGAGCAACATTTTTCAATATGTATACTAACATTACACAATGTTTTATTCATATGAATTCAATTAGCAAACATCTCTCTACATTAATATAATTTTTTTCTCTTATTATGAGGTTCAAACAAAACAAAAAAGCAAAGAGTGGGTTTTTTTCAAATCCTTTTTCTTCATATTGTTTAATAAGTTGTTAAATTTTTTTAATTAAAAGCATTATTATTTTTAAAATGTGCAGACTTAGGGTAAGACTGTGAATGCTACGTGTATACAACTTTATTTATATTTTATAATCCGCGGATTTTTTTTTCTCTTATGCTTTGGGTAAAGTAATGCATTGAAAAAATTTGAATATGTATTTTAAAGGCTTTTCACCCCCTAATTGAAACATGTATTTAATATATAACTATACTTTAAATTAAAAATTCAAATACCGAGTTTCATTGATCCAAGTCGTTGCATTTTTAAATATCATGTATACATGCATACGAATGTTAAGACCAACAACCGGCAAATTGTTTGATGGATTTGGTGCAAAATTTGATAAGGAACTATATTTTAAATGTTATTATTTATTTATCAAATTTAATGCATTTAACACTTAACTCTTAATTATAGTGTTCACTTACATATAAATAGACAGACACACAGACAGACTTCCTTTGAATATATTTCATTCAAAATTTGATAAATATACCTACTTGGTTTAAAATGTCATCGACTAATTTCATCCGTTTGGAACAAGACGTTTGTGTTTTTCATGTTTATATACTATATACAGACATTATTCGAAAATAATAGAAAAAGTGGTTTTCGGATCCAGGCTTGTCTGTCTACAGTGCAGAGATTTGTCAAAACCACGAATTCGAATTTTTACGATTATAATGTACTCTCTATTTTTTTTAAAAAAACTAATTCTCTTACAGACTTTTTTATTGCCTTCATGACAAATAATGTTACTTACCAGAAGCAATCTGCATCGATATCGCCAAGAAATCCGACAACTCAAGAATCTGTGGAGTGCCATCATCGCTTCGAGCTGAGATGTCCGAATGAGGGGAATGGACAAGCAGGAATTCATGCAAATCGCACTGGAACATGTATTCGAAAAGCATGCAGAGGGGCTCTTCTCTCAGACACACTGCCACCAGACAGACGACGTTAGGGTGTTGCAGAACTGCTACGGTCTCCACTTCTCTGCAGAACTCCTGTCTTGTGGTGGTGGATGCACCTTCTTTGAGAGTTTTTATGGCTACTGGGGACACGACAGCCGTTCCAGAAGCTGAACGAGGATGGTGCATCTCTCCCCTAAGTAAGGATTAAAGTAACTTTTAAAATTCATGAAAAATATTGCGGAAAAAGTAAAAATTGATTATAGGCAAATAAGTTGGACAAGTATCTTATTCTTATAGTACGAAATAATGTAATAGACAACAATGCTAACAGTACAAATAGTTGCAATGGACACGTGCCTTTCTAAAATTAATTAGTACTATAAAATGTTGTTTGGGATAATAACTTTTAATTACTATTAGTATCAGATGTTGCATAGGACAAATATCTTTTAAGATAAATATTAAAACGATATCACGAGGTCAAGCATCTTTTTTACAGTCCTATTAGTAGAAGATGTTGCACAAGACAAGTTTCTTTTTAAAATCTGATTAGAATAAGACTTTGAAAAGGTCAAGTACCTTTTTCAGTCTTACTAGTGAAAGATGTTACATGATATCTTTACATTGTTCTATTGTATACTGGATATCGCAAGCTGTCGTGAAGATATCTTTGCAATATTGAAAATCGTTTATTCTTGTTAATAGGGAACATAATAGCTCGAAACCAGATATGAAGAATCTGACTGAAGGAAAAAAAGAAAGAATATTTCATTTTCAAAAAGGAAAATAAAGTCAGAAATTTCATCCGAAGAAATTATTAAGCTTTTCTGCTATATTAAACCAATGTTCCTTCAGCTTATTCCTCTAAGGGCATGAAAGAGCAGATTTATGCTTGGCATATTGGATTAGCGGAATTTATAATGGCCCATATTGAAATATACAAATAGAGTTTTTTTTTCTGTTGGATAGCAATACTTTGCATGCTTCATCAATTGTTTTTTCTTTAAAGTTATTTCAGATGGTTTTCTGTGATGTTTTATTCCTTTTTGTATAAGATTCTACTGCATTTAAAACTTTTTACACTTTACTATTTTTAACGTTATCGTAACAAATTAACCAAGTGAATGGAGGCTTAATTTTAATATATTTCTTGGTGCAATTCCGTATAGTGGAGGGAAAATATACTGGTATTGATTTTATTTGGCCCTTGTGTCATATTCAAAGGAAGAGGCACATATATCAGTCTGACATATTGATTGACATCAGAACCATTTTTAAAAGGAAGAAGGAAACTGTAGTCTTTAATTTTTTGGTCAAAAGTTAAATTGATCCATAATAACCATTGCAATAGAATATTTTAAAATAGATGAGACACAAATTCGATTTTCGTATTTTAGGTAATAATTTATTTTTCGCCATACGTATAGACAATTCTATCAGAGAGGTAGTTTGATTTTCTAATGTTTTTTTTGTATTTAACATAGAATATACCCCTTTATATGGCTGTCTTGTCACACTGTAAAGTACGAATGAAAGGACTGATACAAAAAAAAATTCCATTGGTGAGGGTTAGTTGTGCTTATCAATGCATTCATCTTTGGAGTCTTGTTTCCATACTATTCAATTGCTTTAAAATATTTTTTCACCATTAACTGAAAATAATAAGGAAAACAAGAAACCTCTAAAAATTTCATTATTGTATTATATATCCTTACACAGTTCCCAATTGCCTTTTCATGAGATCTTTTAGATACCTCTGGCTATCATTTTAATTCAAAAGGTTAAAAATATTAAATCAATCCTTCTCTAGATATGAATTTGTATGGATATGCAAATTATGAACAGTAAATATTGCCAATACCTGAACACTTTCCCAAAGATTCCATCGCCGAGCTCGTGCAAAAAGTGAATAGATTGCGGTGAAACTTCGTGGATTCCGAGAGGTATTCTGGGCATGAACTTTTGGAGTTCAATTTGTTGAGGGTGGGAGTGAATGGAGCTTTGATGATGTATAGGGATGAGCTGCGCTGAGGTACTGTGTGGCGACAACTTGGACGCGCACGTCTTCCTGCGCTGCCTCTTGCACCAAAGAACCAAGAGAACACCCATCAGAATGGCTGCCACCAAAGACGGCAGGAAGATGTACAACCAAGAGTATTCAGCTGAAACAACGAAAAATGTCAGTCATACTATATGTGGACAATAAAAGAGATTCAGGACATGAGAAACCAATTGTTTTAATGATCAAGCTAGTTGTTCGTCGTTTCTATGATGTGACGTCAACTTTCAGATAGCGCTACTGATTTATCGTTTGGTTTCATTCATTTAATTAACTAAGAACCTTCAGCATTTATCGTTCAGTGTTTTACTTTGAATTAATTAATCCTGGTCTAAAAAGATTCGCGAGAATATCGTTTGATGTTTTTCAAACTATTTTTATGTTTTAATCAATGAATTTTTATACTATGTAATTTATGTTTAATCGTTAATGGATTTTATATACTTTATAAATACTCGTTTGTGAAATGAGTTTTTCAAAGAATACAAAAATATGTTGTGATTATATTATATTATTATATTAACAAATATTAAATATAAAATAATAATAATCTAATTATTAAATATTAAATATAAATAATAATATAATTATTAAATATTAAAAATAATTTAAAAATCAACTGCATTGTATTCGATATTGCCTCAGATACAACAGCTTCCAGAATATTCCAATGAATTTATTTTCGAATTGCTTGATATTAATTATTTGCCAATTTCATATAGCATAATAAAATATAATCAACATATACTCAGAGCAATATTTATTGATTTCACCCAAAAAAATTGTAAAGAATTGGCTATAGACAAAACTAATCAATCTAAGGAATATAGTGAAAATACATTGATTAGATAGTTTAAAAAATGTTAGCGAATAGAATAAGGTATATGAAAGGGAAAAAAGGTGACATTTTACATTATTTAATTGAATTGGTCAAGAATGATTCAATTACCATGAGCGTTTATGAAGACCCTAAATAATCATTAGGCAAATCTTATTTTACTCACCACAACGCGGAATGTCGCATATTTCTCTCTTAATGTGCGGATCTGCGATGAAACACCAGGGCTGCATCTCTATACCTCCTGGATTTCTGCAGTAATTGTGTCCACCCATGACCTCTTCGTTGTCCATCATCGGGCTCCAGCTCTGGCACTGGTGGGAGGATAGGGTGTGGGACACCGGACCTCGGTAGCTCTCCCCTTTCCCTTCGAAGCAAGTGGCATCTACAAGTAAGATGACTTTGAGGAGAAGTGTCTTTTATGTTAAATCAAATTTAATAGTTGATTCTAAGAGAAATATTAATTAAAATGCCATTTCTTTGTTCTTTTAGGAACATGTGTATTCATAGTGACACACAGATAACTAACTAGACTAATAATAAAGAAGAATTTGTGAGTTTGGTTCTTTACAGGTTTTGATTAAGAGCTACCAAAAACTGCAATCAGATTATATATATTTCAGAGTCATATTTTCAATGGCATTAAGATGTCATGAAACAGGACTCCATTTATAAGGCACATACTAGCAATAAATAATTGTTTGTCTACTACTATGTCTATCAGATTAGCTTACTTTAGGTCTATTAACGTTCCATTTTTTAAAGCAACACAAAGGCATATTTGAGACGGACTTCGGGATCGTGAACTACGATCAAACGACGAGAATGATACCTAAGCTCATCTCCCAACTTCTACACCACACCAGTTCGAGGACATTTAGCCCCAATGAAATTAACATGTACCAGGCCTGCTTACATGATTGGTGTAATCGGGTCTTGAACCTGCAACTCTCCGGTTGCCAAGCCAAGATCATACCACCTGACCACCGAGGCTCCTGTGTCTATCAGAATCTGATATTCAAATACACTTTTTAGAAGAATAATTTATATATACGCTTTAAATGAGATTAAATATTATTAACATTCTCTAAAACTAGCTGGCCATTGATAGCAGCTAGTTTACAATGTGGGGAAACTGAAATTTTTTAATGGTTGCAACCACAGAAACTTTACTTGGCTACCATGCTTCCATAGTGTAAAGCTCAGATAAAGCAAATACTTTGTACACAATCGTCTAATGCACGTCAAATACGTCGAGGTCAACACACTAATTTCTTTCAACCATTTATTTCCATCGGAAGCTAAAAAGAAGATGCTAATCATGGGGAAACAATCTCTTGAGGGTTTCGGGATTGTATTTCTACGGTTTCGAAATTGGGTCACGATATAGATTCTTCGTACATGTTCACCTACAGCAGGTTTAAAGAACTGCAATCATTCTACGAATAAACCTGTATGCCAGTTACCGATTTCCCCTGGGAAAATACGAGAAGCGATAAAATGTGACACATTCGTTTCAACTAATGGAAAAACTGATATTGATGATAAGAGTATAACTTGTACCCTAAGACACCTGGCGCAAATGACACACGTTTATTTCATGTAATGGCGACGATAACATGAAAAGCATTTTAATAAAGCTTTATTGATATATGAACCTGTCAATGAGCTCAATTGCCAGATTTTTTCTTACATTATTTGTGATAAATGGCGGTGACAATAACAGAGTAAAACATAAGTTAATTTTAAATTAATGCTTCACTTTTGATAACAATAATTAATAGATTTACTTTACATATTTGCAAATGTAATGATGGAGTACCATTAACGTGATTCAACTACTTTATACATCCGGCATTGAGAACAAATTTCATGCATTTGCTTCTAACAATAGCAAAAATAATTAACCTTCTGACTTTCTTAATTAATTAAAATCACTATTTAGATGTGATGTTTGCAAACAAGTTCAAATATCTTTTAAACAAAGTAAATTGATGCTATAAGTCAGAAGATAATATAAAATAGTTAGAAGATAATGATATAAAATAATAAAAGTATATAATAATAAAAATAAACACTCGAAACTGCGAAAAACGCGGAATACAGCAACAACAAAAAATGAGCTAAATACCCACAAGCTGAAATCGCAGTATATGCAGCTGGAGGGTTAATAATGATAACAACTGAGCCTCTTAACTTGATTTGACTGTTGTATGAATATACAATGAGTGCAAATGTCACACAATCCTTTCGTATAATATAATAATAACAGAGAAATGTTTCAATACAATTTAAATAATATATCCTGTAACAGAGTAATAGCTTGTTTTAAATTAATGCTTTACTTTTGATTAGAATAAGAAGTTTGTTTAAAATAATAGTAGAAATAGAATACCATGGTGGCAAGGTAAAATTTGCATAGATTTCTTCGTTACATAATGTGGTATTCTACTAAAATGTCAATTTGTTTACTTCATGCAAATGTTGTAGTGGTGATTAGTAGAATAATATTTTAATAGGCTTGATTAATGAATTTATTTGAGAATGTGCAGAAATGTCAGAAATTGTTTGAGCAAAGTGTTAATGTTAATAAAAGAGGAATTCTTCAACACGATTCAGATGATACTTTAAATTTTAATTATAATAAAATAACTTTCAGTATGATTTAAGTTTGGATTTCTATAAAAGTATTAAAACGAATTTTTAATTAATTCAATGAGTAAATTAGAAATATTTTAAATAATATATGAAACCATTTTAAATTTTGTTTAATTAATCAAAATAGATTATATTCCTCAATTTCATAGGATGAATTTTAACATATGAAAAATATCCTTTCCATCAATAAAGAATAATTTCAATTTCCTGTATTTATTCGAAAAGTGGAATTTGACTTTGGGTCTTCAATGATAAATAAACAGAGCTAATTTCAGAATATTTACTTTCAAATAATCAGACAAAATCCCTTTTTTTCATAAGCAAACAGATTAAAAACCTTTACAGACGAGGGAATAAATATTTGATTACCAAACTGTAATATTTTCCGAAATATTCATTTTTATTTTCTGCTAAAAGTATCTTCTTTCATTTGAAAGAATAAATATTATTAATAAAGAAGCAAATATTTTCCCTCTTGCAAGACTTCAGATTATATCATTTAATTTTTTATTTTGTTGTTACGATCTTCGGTGAAATAAAATAATGAATTAAAGAACTCCTAGCGTTCGGGTAAAAAAATTAAAAGTTATTTATTTTTAAAATATACTTTCGCCTTCGGTGAATGGTTTTTGTTATTTATTTTTGGCAACACGTTGTTTATACAAAAGAAATGATTCATTCTTTAAAAGGGTTTCACTCGTATATTTGGATTTCTAGAAGTTATGAATTTCGACTTTTAAAATTTGATGTCTATAATGTGTCTTGATTTTCTGTGTTTGGCTTACTGTCGGTATCGATTTTCAACGTTTTTTTTATCTTTTAAATGTATCTGAATTTACTATTTGATTTTGATTTTAAAATATTTCATTCGTTTAGTAAAGTGTTGGTAAAAAGGTTTCCCGTTTTAAATTCTATTTTGGATTTTAAAAAGATAATACCTACTGGGTAGTATACTCTATTTAAATTGTGTTATGAGATATATTTAAGGGTTAATAAACAAATAATATATTATACATATCGTTTGACCAGCGCTATCGAATTGCTATGAAAGTATTTATCTTGTTATTTATGAAGTTACTTATCTTGTTGCTATGAAGTTATTTATCTTACTTGCTCATTAAGAAAGGATGGAAATTCCAATTTTAACAAGAAATTAATTAAATGTTTACATTCTTCCTCGGTAGTTTAATCAAGTATTAATGAAAAAAATTGCATCACTTTAATATTTAGAAAACATGCTTTCCAATTGGAACAATTTTGTTTCTGTACAGTTTTTAGGCATTAGATTGTTTATTTAGAATTCTGAATTTTCAATCATTTAAACTATTAATTGAAGTCATTTGTCAAAATTTCATCCTAGTATTTAATAACACCGAAATATACGAATGGTATCATACTACAAAAAAGACTTATTTCCTTGCACCTGATTAATGATCTGTACATGCCAAGTATATCCCTCTTCTCATACGTGTGCTTAAGAATGTACACAATCACAAAAAGTTGAAGTAGATAAATAAAATTTAGATTTAAATGTTGTCATCAGATCTATAAATCGAATTTTCAATCAAATGTCGGTTAATGAACACCGAAAGCTCCTACAAAACAGTGTGTTGATGAAAACTAGAAATTCCAAAACCAATTGTTGTTGAACATGCAAAAGCTCCAACAAAACCGTGTATTGGCGAAAAGCGAAAACTAAAACAATATTGAGTATTGGTGAAAGCTAAAAACTCCCAAAAAATCATGTGCTAAGGAACACTAAAAGCTCCAAAAAGCAGTATTGGCGAACACCAAATACCCCGATAAAACTGGGTTTTTGTAGACACCAAAAGTTCTAACAAAATTGAGTGTCAGTAAACACCAATAACTCCAACAAAACGGCGTGTTGATGAAAGCTAAAAGGTTAAAAAAAGACATGTATTGCTAAACAAAAAAACTTTATAAAGCCTTTAAATGTTTGGTTTTTGTTGTAAAGACTATGTGTTAATTTCCTGTTTTTAAATTACTAAATTTTTAAAGATACAAATAATTATATAAATAAAAATTTACTCTTTCATAGATTAAATACGTACTATGAAATAGTTAAAAAAATTTTGATGTAAAATAATATTAATAATCGCCAACCTTTTTTAAGTAAATTAATTTATATACAGAAGGGAGCAGATTATCAATCTGTAGGCGGATTTCATACTTATTTTGATCGTATTTTAATTACTATTTATTATTTATATATAGCTAAATACATTTTTCATTTATTACATTCACTTATACTTTTTACGGCATTCAGATAAATATATCCCATTATAGATCTCTTTAGATCATTGAAAAGAAATGTTTAAATTTAACGACACATACCAAAATTAATTGCTTAACTCATGGAGTTTTAAGTTATTGTGTATACCAAGAAAGAAACTAATAAGTAAATACTAATCCAAAAATATTTGTTATAAATGAATATTTAAGCATAGCAAGCCTGTTGAAAGCATAATACATTCTTGTTGTTCACCGAGATTCTAAAATAATAATTGAAAGTTTACATTTTATACAGTTACTAGACGCCTTTGGCGACCAGCTGATTCGCCAAGAGTAATGGGGTCTAAGATTTTCAATTAAATACTTATGTGCCTTGCTCTCTTTATAATTTCTCTGCCAGATATATTCGAACTTCGAAAGTCACGTAACACTGATTTACTAAATTAATGATATAGATGTTGCAAACGATCATAGAAACCTTTGTCTTGTATTTCTTTTTTAGAAAACATAACATTTAATATTTAACTAATTTCATCCAAACACGTGGTGAATGTTACATTTTTTTTTTCGATTTAATTTGCAGTCATAGTTAATTTATTTTTTAATTTGAACTTCTGTCAGTATGATTTCAACAGTTTAATAAAAGCTATTTTTTTCCCTTTGCTCGTTCATTATTAATTTTAGAAAATGTCACATATTATATTTCTTTTATTTCATCCAGTCACGTGATAAAAGTTGCATTTCTTTAGATTTAATTTGTAATGATAGTTTTTTTTTTTAGTTTGCACTTCCGTCAATAGGATGGCAACATGCTGATAAAACCGAATTTTTCCCCCTTGACGTGCTTGTGCAGATTAAATTTTATTGTTTTGTCCGAAATATATTGTTGTAAAACATGGTTAAAATATTTCTTTAAAAATTCGTTAAAAATAGAAGCTTAAGTTATACATTAAAACAAAGATGCCATTAGAAAGCTAATTTTTTAATCTTTAAATTGATGTAAAAATCCTGTTTGTGCGATCATATTTTCGGAAGTTATAGCGGAAAATCGTCGAAATTTCGCTTAAATTTTAATTAATTCAAATTCTAATTAAAAATTCAAAAAAAGGACTCCGAGGTGCACATTCCCAAGCTCCAAGGTATATATGTACCAAATTTGGTAGCTGTAGGTCCAACGGTCTGGCCGGCCTGTAGAGCGCCAACACACACACGCACACGCACATTGAGCTTTATTATAAGTATAGATAGCTGTTCTATGTGAACCCTTCCAGAAATGCGAAAGACATCACAAGATAACTCACCCCACGAATTTTTCTGCATGCTTGGTGTGAAACATTGAAACGATGGAATTAAGTATGTATGGCAATATTTGATGCCTTTATATTATCCTTATATGGCAAGTATGCTTTTATCTACTACCAATCCTTTCTGTGCTAATTTCAGATATTCTTTTTGTATATCTGCAAGCTTTCAAAATAACCAAGCTGAAATGTTGAAAAAAAAAAGGGATGAGATATCATATCGCTTTTATATCTTTTGTATTTTTGGAATGGACTCTTACAACTGTAATGAATATTAAAAATTTTAATCTTTATTTGTAATTTCCGGCGAACAACAAGGTTTTACTTTGTTTTGTATTCTTTTAACCTTCCAGCTGCTTATCTTGTTATCTCCACGAGTTTGCAATCTGTCCAAATCTTTCGCAGATTTTTATTACATCATGTTACTATCATGTAAGTATCAGTTTATTTCGTTTGAAAAATATTTGAACTTAATTGCAAACAATGTGATTTAAAAAAATTATGAAGTCAGAGAGTTAATTGTTTTGCGAGATTTAGATATGGATTTATAAACACCCTGTAAGGCTGGATGTGGATTTAGAAACACCTTGGATTCAGTAAGATTGGAATCGGTCAAAACATAGATGCTAATTTTCTTTCTTGTTGAATAAGAAGTTTATTTTAAAATATTTTGTTTAAGAGAAATTTAATATGATGATCATTTTATTCCATTTCTTTTTCTTTTAAATTCCTGTTTAACAAATATGGAATTCAGGAAAAAAAGTCGAAACAATCAAGCTCATCAATTTCAAAGGACATATAAAACAGACTAATCAAAATGTTTTGTAATCCTATATTAACACTTAAACCAGAAATACTTGCGGAAATATATCTTCCCAGTTTCTACTTTGCTTCTTTTATGGGCTATAATTTAATGAGGAATATGAATTAATTCACTTTTTTCTTCCGAATTCGGATTTCTATCTAATCATTGAGTCATTACCATTTGAATGGAAGAAATCCCAAAAGCATAACCAATCCTAATTGAAACTGCATACACAAAATCCTTGTGCGGCGAACCAGTCCTGAATAAATTATAACATCGCAATGCATTTTATAACTTGATACTGTCAGAATTCTAAGTGAGAATTCAAACGAACGAAATAGAATGAGAAAGAGAAAAAAAAAAGTTTCATTTCTCATTACCTTTTTGTAGCCACGGCTCAAATCTTCTTCAATCACAGTCTTGGAAGATAATTAGCACTTGTGTGTCAAAGTTAAGTCCCCACGAATGCAGAGATAATAGAGAAATAATTGAGCCGTGTATTGGTGTTGTGTGCTGAAACTCCCCTTCTCCAGAAGGCCCACCATTAAATTCAACACAAAAGTACAAAAGAATTTGAAATGAATCCAAGGAATGAAAAACTAAATCATTTGCATACAAATGAAGAAGTTAACAAACCTCTCATTTAGCATTTACGAACGAACAAAGAAAATGAAAGCGAATGAATGAAAAAAAAATGGCGATTTGTTTGACTAGGAATGCGGAGAATAATAAGATCTTGGCAAAAGATAGCTTCGCTACTTTTATTTAAATCAAGTGTTTGAAGACGAAGACGACAAGAAAAGATTTCACGTCATCACTTTAACTGAAATAGTATTGATGAAGTAAAAAAAATAAAATATTTTGAATTCCCTCCAGATAAAAAAAATCACTTTCTCGAACAAATATCAAGTAATTCCCCTTTTTAATTGATAGTAATTTGACTATCTTTAGGGTATTCAAAATTCGGCAGACGACATTTTTATTCCAATTTGTTCGCATTGTATTAACTGAGTCAACGAATTCTCAAATGAATTATTTCTTCATTCTGTTCTGTTCTTTTTTTTCCTTCCTTTCGCTTTCGACTTTCATTCTGACGAATATTCCATGCTATAAAAATTCTTCGATTAAAACTTCAGTCGAACAATTCTTTCGAATACTTTCTGATTCATTTTAATTTTCTTCCGAAGGTTCACTAAGGAATAGAAGGAAGGAAAAAAATAAGATACAAATAAGTTGGATTGTTTTCAAAGACGACGTATAAAGAATATCTTTTTCGTTCGCTATTTTTACTTAATGAAAACATTTCATTTCTCTTTCTCGGCACTTTTCTTGTTACTTTTAACAGGGAAATAATGAATCTATTTTTTTTATCTCAGTTTTGACAGCATTTTTATTTATAGTTCAGTGGCTATATTAGACGGAGCAATTTTAAGGTGACGAATCTTTTTATTTTAAGAAGAAAGATTTTTAAACATTACGAATTTTTTTATTATTTAAAATTTCTCATATATTAAATGTAAGTTCATATTAATATTTTTATAATTATTTTTTATAGTAAAATACAGAAAAGGATCGTTTATTCATTTTTAATGAATTCGAAGTAAAGTTACTTATGCGTATAAAAACTATGAAAGGGTTGTCAAAATGAAACGTGGCTAAGATGAATGAAAAGAATATCTTTATTGAGAATCGAAAGAAATCAGGATAGGCGTTGTAACAGTCCATTTGTTCAGGAATGGGTTTATGCCTTTCCTATAGGAAAATGGTGGTTTATTCTTTTGGAACTCCGGCACAGCTTCCTACGCCTAGTCGATCGAATGGAAAAGTGTCCCCTATAATGCTCTTTTAAAATGACCAAAGATGTGGAAGTCGCAGGGTAACAGCGTATTCATGTACAGCGTACGAGCTGTACATGTCTTGGTATCACGGGAGATTTATAGAAGGACATTGCCATGGTGAAGAAATCTTTGCGAGATAAGGCTGACCATTTGTTTTTGATTACTTTTAGCAGTTTCATACAGCGCTACAATATTTTGTTGGATTGAACATGCAACTCTTCAGCGATTGTATAATGAATGTGAATGCCGAATTTCAGCTTGTTAGCTTTGCTATTGGTCTAAAATATTTTAGCATGTTCAGATTCTTTTCAGTTCATTCGAATTCGACACTAATATTGAAATTAGGGCTCTGGGCAAGTTTGTTCAATTTTTGATTGATTTTGTAATGAATGGGAATGCCGAATTCAAACTTATTGAATCTGCTTCTGATTTGAAATATTATTATCTAAGTTTATCCTTTTCATTCGGTCTGATCCATACCATTATGATCTAGTTCATTTAATTAGTCCAGTTCATGTTACACGTTTGAATTCAACGTTACATGTATATGGAACCAGGACTCTTAGTAGGCCAGTAAAACTCAACATTTGCAAAATGAATGAAAATGGCGAATACTGAATTCTAAGCTTTTTCATTGATCTGAAATATTGTATCCTAGTTCAGATTTAATACATTTCATTCGACAATTTTGAATTCGACGTTGCCTGCTGTGTGAAACCAGAGTACTGTGCAGGTCAGTCCAACTCTTCGACATTTGTGGGATGAATGGGATTGTCGAATTCGAACTATACTACAGCATCTCAGATCAATGACAAAGTTTTCTGTACAAGAATTGCATGGCTTGGAACTTTTGAAGAAATACTCCAAACGACGGTAAATTAAAATTTAGAGACTTAATATATCTTTGGAATTTGAATCAGACGTTGTATACTTTATGAAACCAGAATTCTGAACAGGTCAGTCCAACTCATCGACATTTGTGAGATGAATGGGATTGTCAAATTCGAACTCTATTACAACATCTCAGATCAATGACAAAGATTTTGTTCAAGAATTGCATGTATGAAACCGTTGAAGAAATATTCCAAACTACAGCTGATTAAAGTTATAAAAATTTAATATATCTTTGGGATTGCATTTATTCTTGTTTATAAGAGTTTCAATTGAATATTAATTTGATATTTTTTGGTAAATATGGTAGTATTTTAGACAGAAACTGATTACCAAGTAGTATTCAGAAGCATATTTCCTGATACTTTTACTTTAAAATCTCACCATTTCCAAATAAAGTTCGCCTACTAATATTAAGCTTTTTTATTCCAACAGTGACTGGAAAATCTGGATAAATTTTTCAAACACAATTCTTTTTAAACTGAGACAATCCTTACCATGATCAACTTGAATGACTCGTGGGACACTGAGGCTGATACAGCTCCCTTGGTGATCTTTTCCAACAACAAAAGTCCCCGAAGGCTCTTGAAGGTTGGGAGACGGTAGCTCCTCACAATCTGGAACAAGATCCTGATTGGCCAGTAGTGGGTGTTTCCTTGCTGTCGTCATTTCATGCTTGCAAGTGGATGCTTCGAGAGTGTCACAGTCGTCCCGGCACACGTGTCTGGGAACTGGATATGGAATGGTGTCGTCGCAAGGTGGAAACATGACATAGCAGAAGAAAGGAACTGCATACTTGTGGCATTCCGGACTCATTTCCTTTATAAATAGAAATTGCCATTTAACTTTTGCATACTAATAGCAATAATATTCAGAATTGATGCAATTGTTATCTGAAGAATTTGATATTCTTCATCTTACCTTATAAAAAGTGTATCTTTCGGCTGGTGGTATCGGGCTTTAGTGACGTTAAATGTTAAGCAGCGATCACATAAGGTCAGCTCTTCCGCTCAATAGAAAGTTAAGTTTACCTGAACAGATCACATGACCACAATCGAAAAATAGTAAATAATGGTCTCGAAGAGGCATCTATTTGCCATTGTCTCTTTGAAATCACATGGTGTTCCCAAAATACTCGTCACCTTCTATTGCCTCTTGTGAATGCTGCTTTACAGATTTCTATTTTACAGTATGTTTTTCTGTTTTACAGTATGAGAGATATCCGATAGATAGCCTTATTGAATATATTTTAAATAGTTGCAACCATGACATTACTTGTGTGGACCGAAGAGAAAGCACTGTCTTATAATTTACGTCCACAGCAGATCTTTTATTGCGGATATCGCATATAGTTTTATGTAAAAGTGTTTTACCAAAAACAAGTAATATAATTTTTTAAATTCAGTTATTGCTTACATTATTTGTATATGTCCTGTATTATTTATGATCATGTCAGTAATCTCGGAGCTTGGCGACTTTGGCTGCCAAATAAATTGGAAAAATTTAATTAATGAATTAATAATTGAAAAAAAAACTGTATTAACATCAAGTGTAATTCACTATAAGTTTTCAAAAATGTATTTTAACTTGAGTGAATCAATAAAAATAATTTTATTAACTATTGAAAATGTAAACTATGTGCATATATATATAATATGGAGAGTATGAACTAATAGTATAAATTGAATAAAACTAACTGCAGGGTCAAATTGGAATTTATGCACCAAAGAAATATCTATCTGCATTTGAGTTTAAACTTTTGCATAATTTGAAGTAACAGCTATCTAGTGATAGTGATTTGGCTTTAATTATTTACATGCTATAACTTTTTTAAGATTTCGAAATATTCTTTATAATTTCCTGATAAAAATGCTGGCTAATGTTATCTTGAATGACTTAAATTCCTGGTTTAGAAATCTTGATCAATAATTTTTTTAAAACATACAGCAATGATGGTATGATTGTCAAAAATGTATTGACAATGATGTCGTGTCCGTGTTGACATGGAAATGTGATGCAATAATTTCTGAGGGTAAAGCACCCCTCCCTGAGCACCCGGAGGCGCTTAAAAAATTATTAAATTGTAGAAATAAAATATATTAAATATTAAAACTTTATAATATATATTGAGTGAAATACCCAGTTTCATTTTCTTTTTCTTATTAAAAGAAAGATGGGTTTCAAAATAAGCAAGAAAATAAAAAGATTAAAATAAGAATTTTTTTTAATACTTCATCCCCCAAATATATGCTTGTATGGTATTTAAATAGTATTATCTAAAATTTTAAATTAAATCCCATATTCATTAGCCTTGAAGTAATTCCGGGCATTGATTGGCCTGAAATTAATATTTTCTTTAAGATGATAGACGGAAAGCTCTAAAAGAACACGTTTACCTAATAATATTCTTTAATTTCATAAATCAGTCAGTTTTAATGATTGATTTAGAAGACTGATTGATGTAGCCACTTTTATTTAAAATATTAATAAAAATATTTTGTAAAATATGGCTCACAGAGCAAAGTATGAAAAAATCTAAACCTCATTATTCATAAATGCTTTGACTCAAGCTACATAAAATGTAATTATTCATTTAGAAAAAATTAATAGTATTAAAGAATATATATGCCTATTAATAATATTTTACAAATTGGCCATTGGACAGGAATTTGAATGCATATCCTGTATAAATTCAATCCTGTATAAATAAAGATAATTTATTCAATTAATGATTTAACTATTGCAAACGATCATAATATGTTTAGCCTTGCATTTTTTAAAGAAAATATCACATTTTATATTTATTTTATTTTATCCAGTCACGTGATAAAAGTTGCATTTCTTTATATTTAATTTGCAGCAATATTTGATTTTTTCTGAATTTGAACTTTCGTCATTGTTTTCTTTTATTTTATCCAGTCACGTGCTAAAAAAACATGGTTAAAATATTTCTTTAAAAATTCATTAAAAAGAGAAGCTTAAGTCATACATTAAAACACTGATACCATTAGAAAGCTGATTTTTTAATCTTTAAATTGATGTAAAAATAATGTTTGTGCAATAATATTTTCGGAAGTTATAGCGGAAAAACGTCGAAATTTCACTTAAATTTTAATTTATTCAAATTCTATTTAAAAATTCGAAAAAAGGGCTCCAAGGTGCACATTCTCGACCTCCAAGGTATGTATACATGTACCGAATTTGGTAGCTGTAAGCCCAACGGTCTGCAAGCCCAACGCAACACACACACACACACACACACACACACACACACACACACACACACATTGAGCTTTTTTATAAGTATAGAATAAAGTAAATATTTAATGTTTCATACTAACAAATATGTTTTCATTTGATATGTGTTCACAACAACGCTCTTTTCAAATTTAAATGTGTTTCAAATGTTATCAAGTGTCTTAATTTTGCAAAACATTATATGAAATTTAAAATAAAGATTCCAGTTAAAACCAAAATAAAACTTTGTAATTTTTAAAATTTAACTTTTTAATATCTAAAAAATTTAAACAAAAGACAATTTGAATTTTTAAAGTCACAAAATTCTTTTCTTTCAAAATTTTGGGAGTGCACATAAATATTTATAAGATATTAACTTTTAGATGAAATTAGAGAATTAACACTCAGTTAGTTTCAAATATATTTTTAAATGATAATAAATTGATAAATAAGAATAAGGATTTAAAAAATACTGCATCTGGAATGCTCTTTAATTTTTCGAAATTATATATATCTTTTCAAAAATTTTACGAATAATTTTTTTTATTATTTTTAGAAAAAGTTAAAAATAATTTAACTATTTTATGCATTTATGTCTAAATAGATATACATACAAAATTTCATAATTTGAAAAAGCCCTGATAAAATTAATATTTTTTGTAATAGTACATTCCAATAATTGGAATTAAAAAATGTAAGCCCCGAAACGAATTCAGCTGTTTTCTAAAAATTATCTCACCTTTCCTGTCGCCAAAATGGTGAGTATGGCAGCCAATTTCTCTTCCATCTGGTTGAGAGTCATCGATGCTTTCACATAAACAGTCCTGTTCCCTATCAGCTGCGAACACGCCACACCACGGTAATGCTGGCAAAAACCCAAATCACTTTGTTCGAATTCAGGCAATCTGCGAAAGAAAGAAAAAAATAATAAGCATTAAAGTACATCAGATGGACACGCCATTTTGCAGTTTTTTTCTATATAAAAACGTAAAACTAAATACTGACAAGAATGCAAAATGTGTTCGTGAAATGTTTAAGATATTCAAATTACATTACAAGCATTCGGAAAGACAGTTCCAAACTTCTATAGATAGTTAAGACATATTGAAGTTAGCCGTTTTATCGATAGAGAATAAAGTCGGAGACATGAGGTGTTCCTAACGACTAAGGAGCACGTAACTGATATAATTAGGGTTAGTAATATTAAGAAGTTCGTTCCATAGTATATGGTAAAAGAAGCTCAACATGATAAAAGTATAACGACTTTTTATCATACATGAAAATATGAAGCATTAGCACAAAGAACAAAATAATAAATATCACGGAAAAGAAGATTATAGATAACAAAGGCACTTACATAAACACACACACAAAGGCAGAATTTGTAAACTTGCATTGCAAGAGGGCTGATTGGTTGGTTGTTGGTTTTACTGGCGCAAGAGCCATTCGTGGCCATACTGCGCCAAAGTATGGTGTTCATGGTGTTAAAATATATGGCGATTTTGTATAAAAGGTGTTAAAATTCTAAAAACATTACAATTTTGATAAATACAATTAGTTAGTTTTTCATATTGCAACCTTAAATCCAAAATATCTAAAATAACAGCAGGCATAACGTAAACCGATAACAGGAGTAAATATTGACTAGGTAAACAATATGGAATTAAAATCGTATGAAATTATGTAACGTGATAAAACCAAAAGAAAATTCATGGGAATAAATGACAAGATTAAAGAGAAAAAATTGTTATTTATTCCCATGAATTTTCTGCAAGAGGGCAGAAAATTACTAATTACGAAACAGCAATTGTGTTCCAAATGCAGAGGGAGAGGATCCGCTTTTTTTAGAACATTCTAGAAAATCGACTGAATCCCTTCAAACCCTTGCAATTATCTATGTTTTTCGGTAGGTAATGGAATTTTCAGGATGAATCTTTGAATTTCGTTTTCAATTAAAATACAAACAAAATTTTTGGCATTTTATAGAATTTCGCCTTCTAAACCTGTCAGCAATGTCATAGATCACTTTTACCATTTAATTGGCACAGCATGGCTAGATATGGCTTTTTTGCCATAGAACTTAAACAACCAACTATAGATCACTCTTTCCAGTACCTAAATTTCTTTTTGAAATTACGATAATATATCCACTCCCCAAAAAATGTTATTATAGAATTCCAACAGTTTCAACTAATTTTTGGAGTATTTAATGCAAACATTTAAAGAATTTTGTTTATCTAATGTTTATTTAATGTTTAATGTTTATCTATGTTTGTTTAATGGTACTGAATTGTTGAGTTATTATTTTTTTTATTTCTTTAAATGTGCTCCATATATTTAATTCGATGTGCCCTTTTATTTTACTAAATTCATTAGTATACAGACCCATGTTCTGACCCCATTTTTGTGTTGCCATTTTTCGTATTTTATTGCAAGAGTGCCGATATTTCAAAGGGTAATCCATATGAAGATCACAGACGAAACAATTTCTGGAACGTCGGGGTAACCTTGAATATATAAATGTATTTTTTGCAATATACTACTATTTAAATATTATTTAAACTAACAAGTATGTAATTATTTTCAACAAAATTATTTTTTATTTTTAAAGTTGAACAATAATTCCCAATTTAATTAGGTATAGTTTTGATTCTTAACGTTTAAGGATTTTTGACACATTTACCACTTTTTACAAATATTACATAACAATGATAAATCACCACGTTTTATTAGAGTTTTCTGTTAAATATTATAATTAAATATAATATAAATTTGTTATTATTATATAATGTGTTACACTTCTGACAAAAAAAGTATTTTTTTGTTTATAAAAGATCTATAAAGCAGATCCTTTACTCCATTATGTAACAGTGAGTGGAACGAAGTAACTGCTATCAACTGGACGTCATTAATGTAATTACTTTAACCTTACTATTCTTAAGTAATCGCTTTAGGTTCATCACCTTCATTTGAACGGATTTAGTTGAAAACTTTACAACTTTATCATGAAGGCAACATAGTAAATTTCAACTGTCTATCTCAAGGTGTATTTATTTTATCATGTCCTCAAAAAAATATAATTTCAAAACTTTGTTTTCCGAGCTCAAGAAATATGAGATGCAGAAATTCTTTAAAATTTCGAATTCTAATTTTTTGGCTATTGTAGTATTTTCTCTTTCAATATCGTATACAAAAAAAAAAAAAAAAAAAAAAAAAAAAAAAAAAAAAAAAAAAAAAAATTATTTAATATTTTTTAAAAAACAGAATAGCATTAATTTTACAATTTTTTTAAATGCAATTTCTCACAAAAAATAGAATCTTCATGAGTAGAAAATAAAATATCAAATTATGCCTGTTTATTGCAATCGCATTCGTGGTTCTAAAATATTATAAAGCAATTTATTTTGAGATACATATAATGTACACATCATTTTATATACATTTAAAATAAACATTTATACATTTAAACATAAACTGCGCAGGTGTGCAATTTACGATTGATTGCAAGGTCACCTCCAGTCCAGAAAATAATAATATTAGTCTTTTAATTCAACAGAACGAAGATGGTGGAAAAAATGACGAATATCTTGCTTAATTACAATATGTACTTTATATATTTTATACACAATCGTCTGGAAAGACAGAAGTATTGAAATAAATAATATGATAAAAAATATATACTTGGGTATACGTAGTATTTAAAACGTTTTTAATATTAAATCAAAAAGTAATATTAGCCCAATTACTTATCAATGATATATGATAAGAAATTATAAATAATGCTAAATTAATCAATGGCATTATTTTAATCACATTTCTCTAAAATTATTTACAATAAAAGATTTGAAAAATAAAACAATAGGGGCCTATAAAATAAAATAAAAAGTATTTATTTAAATTCAATAAGTTCCTCCATCGCATAAAACATTCTGTAGTAGTAAAACTTCTAATGGTAAAAAAAAGAACTTAAAATAATGGCCTAACCCCTGTTTCTGCAGAAAGGAGTTGATTTCCTTTTTCCATTATATGATAAAAACATCGATTATTGAAAATTCTAACAGAACCAAAACCTTATTTTAAGCTTTTCCCACACGGCTGGTCTTTCTTTTACCAGTTATAAATAAGCAAAATTTCCAACCAGGGACCGGAAGTAAAAACAATAAATAAATAAATAAGTAAGTAAACAGAGCGTGGGGCTCAAGAAATCGTTCCTAAATCTGCGATCATGTTTTCGTTGGAAGATCTACTTCTCACTTCACTGCGCGCCATCCGTGATCGAAAAGAGAACTAAAACAGCAAACGATAAAAAAAGAAAAAAAGAAGCTACCAGCACAAGGCTCAACAGGCTGAAAAAGAAAACCAAAAAGAACAAAGAAAAAAGCGGGAAAATTGATAAAAGAAGTCTTCTAGTATCGCAGGCGAAAGTAGTTCCGATTTTTTTTTTCTTATTATGTTTTATTCTCTTCACAGTTCCCTTAATATTGGCTTTCTTATTTTCTTACAGACCACTGGCTTCTTCTAAGATGTTACTTTCTAGCTTGGATTGCTTCACAGCTGGTCTGGCTTTCTTACTTTTTTTATTATTAGTTTTAGAATTTTTTAACCGGTTCTTAAGAAGGGATATCTTTTTCTAAGCAGAAGAGCTAGGATGATATGGTCGGGTGCATCTACGATTATAATTAAATCATTTAAAAGACAGGGTGTGAAAGGCTTGTTGGATCGTATTTCAACACAAGCTACTGTGAGTTAATATCGTTCTTTCTTCTTTTTTTTCTTCTTTCGGTTCCGTCCATTTTCTAAAGAGAAGGATAAGATTTAGTAACATTATCCACGGAAGAATTTAAAAAAAAATCTGACTGTGATCTTAGTCGGTTATTTTAACGAAGCGGTGAAACTTCAACTAGAGCTAAAAAAAAATCACCACTAAGTCGTTTTTGACTTAAGCATTAGGTCTATGAACTGGTAGTTTTTTTAAAGAAGAAATCGACAAAAATGTGTAATAAGATAAAGTTATCGGCGTTTATGATGCTCTAATGTGTTAAAAACATAGAAAACTGCTGAGCAAGATATTAAGAAGTGCTCAAATTATTTCAAAACAAGTTTTATGGTTAATTCAAGCATATTTATTAGTGATTGAAGACTCTTTATTCTTAGTTATACTTTTTTTATAGAACAATTAATTTTTTGGAAAATAAAGAATATTTTCGTTTTGGATAAATAAAAGAAAGAAGTTCAAGCTTTATTTACCAGTAGACAAAAAAAGAATTTCACAGATGCAAACTATAATTATGTATTCATTTAGCTCGTAAATTGCTGTAAATGTTTTTTATATTTCACGTCATAAAAAATCAGAAGTAAGCATAAATATTTTTTTTAATCATTAAGTTGTTTTGGTTAAACATAGTCATTAGACTCTGGGAACGAGTGTCATCTTTAAAGAAGTTGGTATAAGCGTTTAATAATATAAAGTTTTCTTGTTCCTAACGTTCTATTATATTAAAAAACAACTGCTGATATAGATATTAAGAAGTACTCGAGTTATTTTTACATATAATTTATGTTTCTTCCAAACATACGGATTAGAGACGAAAGGTTGTAATGTTCAGTTATAGTTCTTTTTTTATAAAAAGAATAAATTTTGGAACATAAATTTTTTTATTCGGGTGAAGAAAAATTCAGAGGATATTAAAAAAATAACGAAACATTTTCTTAATTTTTTTATTTCTCTACATAAATTTATTTAAAAAAATCAAATTATTAAAGAAGTTCACCATTTTTTATTTACTAATCGCCTGTTATAACCAGTTGGCTTATCGGGATTTATGATTTCTTAATTTTTTCAATATTTTATGTAACTTTGTATTTTGAGTAGATTCTTCAGCAAATTATATTTTAAGTTTCAAACTTTGATAGACGTATAATCCACCTTATTTTAATAGTTTCAAGCCCATCTATTCATTGTACAATTTCTAATTTTCCGTCAATTTCCTCACGATTTGGACAAAACTGAAGGGGAAATGATTAAACCATTAATATAAAAACATTTTATTGATATCAAACATATTTTTTTAAGGAAAAATGTGTGTATAAAAATAGAATTCTTCAGTATTGCATAAAATAATCTTTTTTTTTTCTACTTATGCCATATCTCAAAGAAATATTCAATAAGAAAATAATCTGATTAATCATAAAACACACATTTATCTCTATTAATTGTAAAATTGTATGTATTTATTTCAAAAAATAAAATGAATAATTACAAATAAACAATAATTATGTATTCATTTTCATCATCAACTTTTAGATACTTTGTAGTTTATGTAACATCAGATGAAACATTATATAATTATTCATTATCATTTATTCATCATTAAACACACATTCATTTCTATTACTAGTAAACTTGCATTTAATTTTTGCAAATAAAAAAAAGAATTTCATAGGTCCAAATAATAATTGCGCATTCATTTTCATCATCAACAGTTTAGATATTCTGCTGTTTTATGTACTGAAAATTCAAATAAAACATTATACTATAATTCATTCATCATTCATTCATCACTAAATAAACATTTATATCCATTACTATTAAAGTTGCATTTAGTTTTTGAAAAAAGCAGAAAAATAATTCTATATGCCCAACCAGTAATCAATTATTTATTTTCATCATCATCAATTTAGATATTTTGTAGCTGATGTAACATAAAAAATCAGATGAAACATTATACCATTATTCATATCATTTATTCATCATAAAACGCACATTCATTTCTATTGTTAGTAAAGCTGTATTTAGATTTCGCAAATAAGAAAAGGAATTCTATAGGTCCAAGCAATAATGAACAATTCGTTTCCATCATGTATGTACAGATTATATATTTTTCAGTTTATATAACATAAAAAAATCAAATGAAATATATCGTTATTAATTTATTATTGATTTTCCTTTATATATGATAAAACACATACTCACATCTATTACTAGTAAAATTGTATTTAGATTTTGCGAATAAGAAAGAAGATTTTATATTCCTAAAAATAATTAAGAATTCATATTCATCATCAACGTTTCGATATTTTGTTTAAATTTATGCAACATAAAAAATTCAGATGAAACATCATATCATCATTCGTTTATTATTCATATCATTTATTCATCATAAAACCAACATTCATCATACATTCATATTTAGTTTTTGTAAATTAGATAAAGAATAATTACGTATAAGTAATAATTGCATATAAACAATTATTACATATGTATTCATTTTCATCAACAACAGTTAAGATGTTTTGTAGTTTATGTAGCATAAAAAAGTCATAAGAAACATTAAATATTATCTTTATCATTTTTAGCTATTGAACTTATGTCTTTTCTAAAAAGAGGCAGACGCATTTAATAAGGTAAAATTATCGGTGTTCTAATATGTTAAATTGCAAATAACAGTTGAATAAGATAAGAACATTAAGCTTCTTCAAAATGAAATTTATGATTCTCCCCAAGTATACTAACAGACGATATTTAATTATATTTTCATTGAAATTAATTACTTAGAAAAATTATGTTTTCCCTTTAGAAAAAGAAATTCAGACGATATTAAAAAATCAAATCATTTATTCACTTTTATTTTTTTCAAACAAAATCCTTTTCTAAGAACATAGATAAGAAAAATCTGATTCTTAAAGAACTGAACTGTTCTTCCTCCATTTATTACTTTTAGATAAAAATAATTTAATAGGCATAAATGATAATTACGTATTCATTTTCCTCAGCAGCTGTTGCAGGCATTTTTTGTATTTTACATAACTAAAAAAAAATAAAGGATTAAATATCATTCTTAGACGAAGCATAATTAGTCAATTTAACCTTTAATCTAAAATGTGAAAGAGTTTCATTCTTTTCTGCCTTATTTGTTATACCAACCTCATTTATTAATGTCATTTATTATTTTTGTAGAAACATTTTTATTTTTAAAAGAAAAGTGAGACGAATGAGGAAGATTAACTAGTTTTAGCTATTTTTCTTATACGTCTGGGTTTCTCAGAAGTTAAATGTTATACGTAATTGGAAAGATAGTAATGCATTGTTTGGTAGTACGAGATATGCTTATTAAGAAGAATAAATAATCGCATACAGTTATCTTGAGTAAAATGTTTTTATAAATACGCATTTAGACGGTTTTTATCTTGACAATTTCCACACTGTTTCAAGAAATATCTTGAATGTAGCTTCCATATACACGGAATAATTTTTTTAATTTGAAAAAAAGAATATGGATGATATCTTTTTGATTAAAGCTATATTCATTTTTAAATTTTTCATCAGTGTATTCCTACCAAATTGACGAAATTCTACAAACTTAATGTTAAATTTAATAAAATTCATCATTTCGGGCTTAATGACTCTTTTAGTTCTTGGAATTCTTCGGGGGAAAAAAACAATTCTTAGAAACCTAATTTTTAATTTTAAAAAAATTGATTTTTAGAGATATAATAAGATTTATTTATTTAGAAATCAAAAATATTAAAACTACAAATTAATGTAATTATTTATTGTTCTTTGTCTTAATTAAAAATTATTTTCCAAAAATTACAGATTAAAGGATCTATTAAATTTTGAAACGGTAACGGTAATAAAAAGGGAAATAATGAAACGATACTCATTAATCAATGCCGAAACTCATTCATTAATTTCTTTATTGATATTTTACAGATTCTGTGTGTTGATCATAACATTCGTGTGCACAGTAATCAAACCTTACATTTCTTCTTACATTCTACAGTGCAGTTAAAGATTTGAAGCTATTCTGAGTTTAAACAGTATATTAAATATGGTCCTGTTTTGTATTTAAAAAAATTCCCGGATACCATTTACTTAAACTAGAAGTAAATAATTCGTATAAAAATTAATGGAATTAATTTGATTTTTTTTAGTTCAGAACCATTAACTAGGTTTTACATTCTTCTATAATTAATTCCTTTTCAATACCCCCAACAACCATTTTAAGTTTATGGGGTTGATGTTTAAAAAAAAAAAATCTAGTATTTTAAGTTCGCTTTATGTTAAAGCCAAACCGATGGGTGATAGCCCAATTTAACTTTATTAGAGAAGGCCATTAGTTCCAAAAGTAAGCCTTTTTATATCCAGCATTTTGTTTATCATTTATATCTCTTCCCCAAGAAGGTATAGAAGTTGTTTCTTAAAAATAATTCCTTTTAGCTCCCCTATAAAGAAGCCGACTTGAAGTCCATGAGACATAAGTGAGCATTGCTGTCTCCCATAACCACATCAACATTTAAAATATAATAAATCCTGACCCCAGCACGCAGGCATGGCATGTAAAGTTAATTAACTCTGTCAGCTGGGCGACAAAAAGTCCCGTTATGAAAAGGGCCAAGCAGGCAGTAAAGCATTGTTAGGGCGAGGCAGTAACTGCCTTCTAAGTAGACGGTGAAGCGCCATTAGGCGGACAGCCTCTGTCATTGCTGTCAGGCTTGTTTGCCAGGTTGCGTCGACGCCAGTGATATATGGCCCTTCCTTTGCCATAAGAAGTTGTTTTTTAGTTCTGGTGCATTGTTCTCGGAAAGCAACAGCAAAGAAAAAAAAAATAGAATATGTGGTACACAAGGTTTGTTTGTTCCTAGCAGAGAACCTTCATGGGATAGAGGTTGTTCAAGATATGGAAATGGTGAATCTATCATTGCCTTTTCTTTGTCATCGTTTGATCATGTTTTGAAAAAAGATAAATGCTGAATTTTTATAAAGTTATAGTGTAGAATTATATAATGGAAGATTATTGAAAGATTACACAAATATTTTCTTTTTCTTCCATTTAATATAAATAAATCATTATGATTAAATGTGTTTTAACATCTCCACCGAAAGCCTTCAGCTAAACTCCACCAAACTTTATTTTTTATTTACTTTTATTTTTTAATAAAAAATGCTATCATTTTCTTTTCAAAATGCAAAATTTCATTAAATATTCAATTAATTAGAAACTAAACTCGTTGTTTCGTCAATAACTTGACAAGCGATAATCCCAAAAAGAGGAATTTTTCAATCATTAAAATTGTCCTTTTCCATGATATTCGTCAGTAAATTCCGAGGAAGTAATCAAAAATTTTAAAAAATTAAAATTCACCTTTTGTAATGATATTTCTCCATAACTTCGGAGAAAATAATCTCAAAAGAAGAATTTTTTAAGTAATTAAAATTTGTCTTTTCAATGACATTCTTCTGTAAATTCAGAGAATATAATCTCAAAAAGAATTTTTAAATCATTAAAACTCTCCTTTTCGAGATATTCGTTAAAAATTTTAGAAGGAATAATTTTTTTTGAATAATTAAAATTCATCTTGTCCAATGATATTTATCATCAACTTAAAAGGAAATAACCTCAACAAATATTTTTTTAATCATTGAAACTCGCCTTTTCAATGATATTCGTCAACAACTTAAGAGAAAATAATCTCAAAAAGAAAAATTTTTAAGTCCTTAAATTCACCTTTTCACTGACATTCATTATTGTATTTTTTTTTTTTTTTTGATATTTCGTTTTATTTTTTAGAATATTTTATTGGTTTAAAAACGAATTCACTTTAGAAACAGGTATCAGAATATTTTATAAAAACAAAATTCTGAAATAACACTAAAAGAAAACAAAATATATTGTACGTAATCATCGGATTATTTTATTTTCATGCTTTTTTAAAATGAAAAATGAATTATTTAATTTATTGTCTCAAAATATACATTAAAATCTTTCCTATGCTTCAGTATTAGTGATGAAAATTTGATATTCTTTTATAACATATATTATCACCTTAAGAAAAAAATAAGATATCGGCAATTTTTAAAAATCCCCAGATTAAATTAATAGTCTCATTTTAAACAAAAAAATTAAGACAAAACAGGATTTTGTGCATTATAATATTATACAAGACAAAAAAATAATACAAAAATAGATTTTTCATTAAAGATAATTATTTAAATAATTATTAAATCAAGTCTGAGGTCCGGTGTAGTTATAATTATAAGAATATCTATCATTTGCATTTTTGTTTGAATCACATATGCTTTGATTAAAACAATTTTTAAGTATATTGTACGAAAAAAAAATATAACTATATTCATCATAAACTATAGAAATATTTCACAATCATCAACACCATACAGATAAGAAAAAATATTTCTTATGATGAATACAAATTTTATTAATATAATTTTTTATTTAAATTACTCAGATTTATAATACAAAGTGTTAGAAGTATTTTTTTTAAGGTGTAAAATAATACTGGAACTGAACTGTACTTCACTAACTATAATAAAAATATTTACACTATTTTTTCCATTGTAATTATTTATAGTTTAACTATACGGTGTTCTAAGATGATAACTAAGAGAATATAGAAAAATTGTTCCGTTTTTTCAAATTTATTTAGTTAAAAATGGCGAATCATCTGAATATTATTTCTACAATACAATACATTCCCCAAACGCTCTCTTTGTAATTTTTCGTTGTGTAAATTTATGTTGGTGTGAAAAGAGTATAACTTAAAAGAATTAGTAATAAACATTGTATTATTTTAGCAAAATTTCATACTATGTATCTCACCATTCTTTAATATTTCGAGGAAACACTTTTTCTGCCCTTTGTTACCTTGGAAATGAATTGGTGTAGGTGTGAAAATTAAATTTTATAATAACAATTCATACATTTTTAATACAATTCTATGTGATTATAAAAGTAATGGAACTTTCATTAACAAATTTCCCTATTGTGTGCATTTGAGAAAGAATTTTTTTAATGCCTTTTGAAAACAGTGCGTCTAAAGATATAACAAGGGTTATTGTTCTGTTATTCAAATTTTTCATACAATTATTTAATTCAGGAGATTCTGAAGACTAGCTGACTGGCCGGGGCATTCGGTATATTTAATTTCATTCAAATCTTTTATTCAAACATTGATGTGAATGACTTCTTTCACATAGTAAGTCTAAGCATAAAATTGTAATAGATACTGGGATTTTTAATCTTTTTATTACTGTTAAGCTGCTTTATTAAAGGGATAAAAAAAATTATAAATTTAATTAAATCCCATGACATTATAACCCTGTTAAAAATACCCTATTATTATGATTGAATAATATTGTAACTTCCTTCTTTATTTTAAAAGTAAATTTAAGAGGGGTGATCATAAAAAAGTATATAAGTTTTATTAACAATAGACTCAGGATATAAATGGTAATTAGGAGACGTGTGGTGATCATTTCTCTACATTATCACCAAACCTGTTAAGATATTTATTACACCGCTGAACCAATTTGTTTTAACAAGTCTTGGTAATAATCAGGTTCCTAGCTAGTGAGTCAGTTCTCGGTACCTTTGAACATCACTGTCTGATATGAACCTTGTTTCCGATGTGTTTCTTCAATGCCAAGAAAAGGAAATAGTCATTACGAGTCAAATCGGGACTGTATGGGCAATGACTACAGGCCACCGGACTATATGTTTCCAGCAATCTCTCTGCCCATATCAAATGAACGACACTATTTCGCCACCTGTTGTCTATTCATTATTTCACCCCCCCTACACTTCCGATCTGTGAATGCACAATGGAGTCACATTCTTGGCCCATAGAAATTCTATTTTGTTCACACCTCTATGCGAGACCACTTCTCTAGTCGTCTTGCCATTACTGTCGCTGTTTCAGGTCTCAGTGCTAACACTATCGATCTAAGACAACTAGCAAAATGTGTCTCCACTCTGGGTAAGAATATCCCTTTTAAAATTTCTACTTTCCAAATACTGCTACTTGTAGACTTTGTTTTGGATCACCCCTCGTAAAAAAGATTTAGAGTTTTTAGTCTTGAACATCAATACAAGATATAATATTAAGTTTTATAATTGTATATTCATTTTATTTGGAAAAAAAATGGAACCCAAAATATCTACTTAATATCATTAGAACACGCAGATATATGCTGTAATAAGAATATCGAGAAATCTTGTTACAAAATATATTTAAAATTGTTTTATAATTCATTTAAATTGGAGAAAAAGACTGATAGCATATGAATTTGGTGTCATTGAAATACTAAATTTTTAATTTCAAAATTTAATAAAAATTGGTTTTATAAGGAAATATAATCCGAGATTATTGCAAAAAATATTAAAATACAGATTTATTTTTAGTTAAAAATCGCATGAAAACATTAAAAATTATTACACTTTAAAACAATTACAACACAAAGTTCCAAAATATAACGTTTTAGGTCCAATGGGACGCTTATAAAGCGTTCCGAATGTGTGTTTTTTTTCCATCATTAACATTAACAAATATTGTACCAATTTAAAAAATTATAATGCAAAAAAAAAAAAATGAGAATGATGGATTTGAATTTTCAACTTACAAAGAACCAATATCTGTTATACATAGATGAATAAATATATTGTATTCACTGATGTGCAATTTTAACTTGATACTATATATCAATCCTGGAATAGTTATTTGATATTTTTCAATTCCTACTATTAGTTCGCACTCTCTTTATATATATTTATTCAGATATATTGTTTAAGTTTTCAATCATTAATAAAATACTTTTTATTCATCCACTCGAGTTCAAATACATTTTTTAAAACTTGCAGTGGATACTAATATAATTTTTTTCCAAATATTAATTCATTAATTAAATTTAATTACTTTATATAGAGTTTTAGCTGTTTGTAATGAAAATTGAAATCAACAAGTAGTAAGTAGCTCAATCGGTAAAAGGCAATGATTTCAGTATTTTTCACGTGAAGGTAAAGAATGCGAGATCAGTTCTTGCGAAAATCAATCATTTTTTGATATTTATATTTTTTGATAATTATTTAATAAAAAATAACTAACTAAAAATTTTTCTTTGTTGACCTGAGTAAGAATTGAATTATTTTTTTATATTACTTATTTAATCCATCTGGAAATTGCAATAATCCAAATTTTATAACAGAAATAATGTTGGAAAAATAATAAGAATAAATGGAATCTGAATCAAAGCAATTTTTTGTTTGATATAAAATCCTTCATACGAATACAGAGAAAAGAATCAAATTTAAAATATTTTTAATACTAAAAACAGTTTTACAAATAGAATCCATTTTATCATTCTAATATACACAGAACGCACACAAGAATCCAATAAATTACAAAACAGTTCAGGAAAATCTATTCAAAAAAAATTTTAATCTCTTGTTGCCAGATGCAACAAAATAACAATTCAATTAATTAAATGCAAACGATTTGTGAGCAGATTCCATTTTCGATGAAAGATGTAAATGAAAAACAAAGGAAGAGGAGAGACGGTTTGTCTGCGTTTTTAATTATTTTTAGAGAACGTATCACATGCAAATATATTCCAATTGTGCTATTCTTATTGTTTTCTTTTTTTAAATACATATATTTTTTGTTTTTATGATTGCACTAGAACCGTATTACTTATATTTATTGATTATCTATTATATTTAAATTTACTTTCCGTTCTGTAGTTTCCATTAAAATTCTGGTTGCAATTGTGACATACATTATGCATATAATCAGGATTATTTCAAATTACGTCAATTATTTTACACATATGAATCTATCGTCATTCATTCGTGTCCTGAAATTTTAAACATAATAGTATTTTTATTAATTGTCTGCCATTTTTTGAAAATTTGTTTGAGAAAACGAGTTAAAACTAATGTATTAAACAATTTCACATACTTTTTGATTTTAGAAATAATTTTACACTTGTATCTATTATAAAAAAATGTAGTTATTTAACAAGCTTTTTTTCCCGTTGAAACATTTTTTAATAATAATTCCAGGGAAGTTTTAGGCATTTTGTATGTCTATATAGTGCATAATATGTCTTTTTTTAAAGAAGCCAGTTTAACTAAACAAATCACCATCATTTAATTAAAATATTAATGATTTATATTGGTTATTTTTAACCTGATCAGAATGGGTAATTATTAATTCAATACGATGACTTGCTATTTTTATATTATGCTATCCATATTCTGGCAAAATATGGTTTAAACAATGGTCTGTTATTGATAAATGCTAGAACTAAAAGAAAAAATAGGACAGTCAAGTTACCATTTACATTTGGCAAATCACTGATAATATCGTAATAAATTTTAAGGAATTGAATGTAGCTATTCTTTCAATAAATACATTTGTAATTTAGATAAGTAATATTTGCTATGGATATGCCTGTTGATTTCACTGTGTGTGCCTATGGATTTCACTGAATACGCGAAGAAAATATGAACTGACCTAGAATAAGTTTGAAAAAAAAAAAAAATCCGTTACAACCTATTGACATATTTGAATGTATTTTAATTCCGTTTTCTCCATTTTTTGCTTCTTGTTTTAAACTTTTTTTCCCGGTGAAATATTTCCAAAAACAAAAACAGAATAATTTTCAAAAATTTAATCTCTAGGACGTTATTGAATCTATATTAATGCACAAAATTTCCAGAGATTACCAAATATCTTACTCTATTATCCAAATGTCTAATAACGAATATTTCATTGGCATAACAGCAACGAATATAATCTTGTATAAGAACTAAAACCGATTATTTTTCGAAATGCTGAAATGAATGAGAGGGAAGGATTGTAGGAAAATACTGATCTTTTTTGTCCTAATAATTTTTATTTTGTAGCCCAGCCAATAGCCATTGGGTTTTTCTCACTGTATTCTTATAAATTATAAATATTTAGTGATGATGATGTCGTGCCCGTGTTTCCACGGAAAGGGGGTGTAGTAGTTTCTGAGGGTATAGACCCCTGAGCACCGAGAGGGCAGAAGTCTGACTTCTAGCTCAAATGAAGATGACACACACACACATTCGCTTGCACAACCCCTTTTTACAGGGGGCACATTCACACGCCTCACAGACAGAACACAGAGTAACAACAATGCCCGAACCGGGACTAGAACCCGGGACGCCCAGATCTCGGGGAAGACACGCTACCCCTGCGCCAGAACGCCGGCAATAAAATGTTTAATGCATTTTATTTGACTCAACAGGTGATGATGATGATGTCGTGTCCATGTTTCCACGGAAAGGGGGTGCAGTAGCTTCTGAGGGTAAAGACCCCTGAGCACCCAGAGGGCAGAAATCTGACTTGTAGCTCAAATGAAGATGACACACACACACATTCGCTTGCACAACCCCTTCTTACAGGGGGGCACATTCACACGCCTCACATACAGAACACAGAGTAACAATCATGCCCGAACCGGGACTCGAACCCGGGACGCCCAGATCACGTTGAAGACATGCTACCCCTGCGCCAGAACGCCGGCAATAAAATGTTTAATGCATTTTATTTGACTCAACAGGTGATGATGATGATGTCGTGTCCGTGTTTCCACGGAAAAGGGGTGCAGTAGCTTCTGAGGGTAAAGACCTTTGAGCACCCAGAGGGCAGAAGTCTGACTTCTAGCTCAAATGAAGGTGACACATTCATTCGCTTGCACAACCCCTTTTTACAGGGGGGCACATTCACACGCCTCACAGACAGAACACAGAGTAATAACCATGTCCGAACTGGGACTCGAACCCGGGACGCCCAGATCTCGAGGAAGACACGCTACCCCTGTGCCAGGAAGCCGGCAAATATTTAGTAATTCATGTAAATTCAACTATTCCTTAGAAAGAAAGTTTCTCAGCTAATGAATATAAAGAAGTTTGGCAATTCACAAAAATAATAAACATCTATTCACATAAATTTGATGGCATAAGATCCAGATGTGAAAGAAATATAAATAATCAAACTTAATTATTAAGGTTAATTTACCATTTGTGCTTGATTCTTTATACAGCTTTTTTACCTAAAGAAAGTACTGCGCAAGAACTTAAACAGATTATATCCCATTGTAAAATATCCTGTTTAGGTGCATTAATTAAGAATATTTTCTTGGAAATCATGAATTTATTTGAATTACCAAATATTCATAATTTACACCAATTATTAAAAACATACTAATTGCAATCTTTACCAATTATTAATCAATCTATTTAATATATGCCAGTTGCTTGCGTAACAAAATATGCATCGCTTATAGCAATTTCAAACCTTTTTATTCATGTAAATTAATCACTAGTGTTCGACATCGCTGGCAATGAGAAAGCTGATATCCTCACCAAGAAGGCCCGAGATAATCCCTAAACTGTAACCGTGCTATCTCTACAACCATAGCCAGAGTGAGGACTAAACACCTCAAGGGTATGAAAATATTGCCCGATGGCCATCGAAGCTACAGGGGTCGTCCTCACTGCACAGACACTGAACTCTTTCTCCACGATATCTATAATTTCCCTGCCATGTTGGTGAATCCTGCATTATTTCAGGGTTGGTTGATGTAGCCATATCTGTCTTGAACACTTTTGCATCAATTTGATCCCACTGCGCCATTTTTACTGGACAATACAACAATCAATAATGTTTAATGTTCCCTACAACTTTCTAATTATAAAACCATTATGCAGATTATATTCTGTTTTAAAATATACTAATAATCTTTCTTTTTCGGTAATTATCACATTTATATAAATCACCGAATATTCTCCATTATGTACACAAATTGCCAAATATACATCAATTATTTATTTACGAAATTTCCATCAATTACCAAATATACATCAATTACTTATTTACGAAATTTCCATCAATTACCAAATATACATCGCTTATAGTAATACTAAACATCTTGTTAAGGTTAATTAATCAATGGCATTTTTTTTATCGAAACATTCAAACTTAATGAAGACATTGTACAAGAAATAAAACCGATTATCTATTGAAACTTTAAAAAGGGGTGTTGGGAAAGCGGCAAAGGACAAAAACCTCCCACTCGCTTTTTTCATCCCCATTTTCGTTTTTTTTTACACCCTCCTTCCAGCCAGCATCTACTGTTTTCTTCAACAGAATGAACAAAAGGAAAGCACTGGGGCGTCATCGATATCTGAATAATTTCTTTGTGTACCACCCTGCTTTTGGTGTGAATGAACCCCCCGGGGAGGAAACAGAAGGTTCAGACGACGAAGGAAAAAAAAAGTGGGCAACAAGAACTGGAGTGAAAAGATTACATTGGAGAGCCGTCCAATAATCCCCCAGCTGGTCTGGAAAGAACGAAAGCTACAACTGCGAATATTCGTCCTTGCTTGGGCGGTTTTGAATGACAGCCTTCATTCCGACGGGTGCATGATAATATGGCCGGGGTAGAGGCAATACCCCTTCCCTTTTGTATCGTGTAAAAAGGGTGGGTAAATAGTGTTTTAAGTGAACCGTGGATCGGGATGGGCTGGAAGATTAAATTGGAAGTAAAAGCGAGAGAGTTGTGGAAAGTAACGACCATTAAATTCGATTTTTTTCATTGTTGAAATGTAGTTTTCGGCCTTTTTGAGAAATTCCATATTTCTAGCAACAGTTATTGAAATGTTTGATTATTTAATTGTATTTTCCAATATTGCGCAACCGTTTTATATTACACTAGCCACCTTTGGCGACCAGCTGGTTCGCCATGAGTAATGCGTTCTAAAATTTTCAATTAAGTCACATAGTCATTAGCCTTGAAGTAATTCCGGGCATTGATTGGCCTGAAATTAAAAATGTTTTTTTTTTCAGTGATGCTGCCAAAATATTAAACATGTTTTTATAAAGAAAGCGAAAAAGAAAATATATATATATATTGAATAAATGATTTAGATGTTGCAAGCGATTATAGAAACCTTTGCTTTGCATTTATTTTTTTAGAAACTATCACATTTTATAATGGAAAAAAAATTATTGAATTAATGATACAGATATTGCAAACGATTATAGAAAAATACCATTAAGTCGGGATTTCAATGCATATCCTGTCTAAATTCAATCAGGTTTACCATAAATAAAGAATATTTGTTGAATAAATGATCCAGATATTGCAAACGATTGTAGAAACCTTTGCTTTGCATTTATTTTTTTTAGAAAATATCACATTTTATATTTCTTTTATTTTATCCAGTCACGTGCTAAAAGTTGCATTTCTTTAGATTTGATTTGCGATGATAGTTTTTTTTTTATTTGAACTTCCGTCATTGTTTTCTTTTATTTTATCCAGTTACGTGCTCAAAAAAAACATGGTTAAAATATTTCTTTAAAAATTCGTTAAAAAGAGAAGTATAAGTTATACATTAAAACACTGATACCATTAGAAAGCTAATTTTTAATCTTTCAATTGATGTAAAAATCATGTTTGTGCGATACTATTTTCGGAAGTTATAGCGGAAAAACGTCGAAATTTCGCTTGAATTTTAATTAATAATTCAAATTTTAATTAAAAATTCGAAAAACGGGCTCCGAGGTGCACATTCCCGACCTCCAAGGTATGCATGTAGCATATTTGGTAGCTGTAAGTCCAACGGTCTGCCCTGTAGAGCGCCAACACACACACACATTGAGTTTTATTATAAGTATAGATATATATAAATTTCAATCTTGTTCGAATCCAAAATAGTGTTTGGTTCCGTTTCCTCTAAAATTACTGATTTAATTGATTAATCTGTATTTTAGTAGTAGGTGCATTCGCTCTCACTAAATACAATGATAGTTTTTTTTTTTAATTTTTAAATTTTAAACATGTTTGAAATCGAAATTATTTTTGGTTCCTTTTCCGTCATTATTTCCGATTCATTTCCTAAATTATTCTAATTTAGGTTTGTTTCATAAATAGGTATTATTTCATTTATATATATATATTAGCAATACAAGTCAGGTACAAAGGAATACAATATAATCAAAATTACCACAAATAGGAAAAGAATCTGGTCTCAAGACTTTTTCAAAGCTCACCCTCAGGCAAGGATTCAAAATAAAAGTTTTTTTTCTATGAGGAACCAGATTATGCCAATATTGACCAAACCAATAATTAAAGTCATGTCAACCAATAATTAAAAATATTCAATCCAAGAATTTAAAAAAAAAGGAAAGAACTTTTCAGAAACAGGTAAAGAAATTTGAGCTATAGTATGCCATCTGGTACTCTATCCATCTATTGAGTTAGCAGCCGAAAATCTTTTATTTTTAAATTAAAGATTTTTTTACTGTAATTCAGTCAACGGGTTATCCGCATTTATTTTATTAATAAATGCATGCATCTTCTATCTTCCCTGGCACCTCTGTTTTGACCAACTAAACCCATCCTAAATCATGCACAAAAACGTAGTGGATTTTAGATTTCATTGACTAACAATAT
>JAPMOQ010011374.1:188167-206565 GCA_026543055.1 Argiope trifasciata | reverse complement strand
ACTAATAAAGTTTCCAGAAGATGATCCGGAACTCAAGGAACTGATCTCGAAATGGATTATCCATAACCCGTGTGGTGATATGAACCCAAGAGCTCCGTGCATGGTCAGCATACATGGAAGAGACCAGTGCAGATGGGGATTTCCAATGGAACATCAAGACATGACATCGCTGGTGGACGATGAAAAGCCGAGGTTTAACCGGTTATCTTTTCACCAATGGTTTCACAAATTTTCTTATGGCATGTATTGTTTTGATAAATCACAATTGAAAATTTAAATCTTCGAGTTAGCTTCGATACCTGTTTTCTCCGAGCGGAGCTCAGTCACCCGCTGGTATATATATATAGAAAGAATTTTTGAAATTTTAACTTCGATAAACTTAATTTGTTCAGCAGAAAAAGCGATGACAGGCTCATCAGTCTGCATGGCAGCAAAAGAGATTTTTAAAAAAGGATGCTCCCTTTAATGATTTTACTATGAAATTATGATAGGGATTTCTCTTTTATTTGTTGATTTAGAAAAGTAATCTCAGGTAATTTTTTAAAGAATGCTGTAAATATTAAGGATTTTTATCCCTTCAGATGTAAGAAGATGAATAGTCATCAGTTCTCTTGAGTACAGGTAATAAATAATTAAATAAAAAATGGGAATTGCATCAAGAAATGAAAGAAATTTCGAATAAAATTAGCATCAGCCAATTTAAGAAAAAAATTAGGAAATTTATTTAGATGCCAACTACCCACACACATACTAAACTAAATAATTAAAGTAAACAATTTCCAACGGATTCTTTGAAAAGTATTCCTTAGAAGTCAAGATTCCTTTTAGCATCTAATTCTAGTCGATGCAATTTTTCGGAACTTGGAAACAGTTGCGTTTTTGTCGATTAAAATGTCACATAGCGCGAAATCACATGAATAATCTGGTTTGTGAATTAACGAAATGAGATGTTTTAGCAGATAATTTGACACAAGCGATCTCTGAGTTGATATATTGTAGTAATGAAATACACAGGATTGACATTCAAAAGAGTTAATCAATTTTGAAGGTAAATCCCGAGTAAGGGTAAAAACAAAGGAGGAAGGCTGCATTCTCATCGTTGAGGAGAATTTTTTATTCTTTCAGATCGGCTGCAGACAAAAAACAAAAAGATAACAAGTTGACCGAAACATCATTGAAACATTAGTTATAAATCATCAGGTAACCGAATAGTTTTACCCACATTTCAGCGTTTCATGTTTCTGCTTTTAACGAGCTATTACTAATCTTTTTCGTAACATTATCATTTGTTTTTATATTTTTAATCGAATCTCTCCTGCCTCATCGTTTAACCTCTCCATCATATTATAAGCAGACATCAGAAAAACTCGTTTTCGAATAGAAAGAAAAAAAATTCTGCCTTAATTGCATAGATTAAAACCACACCAGACATTATCAAATTCTTTTTTTTTTAATTCATTCTTCGAAAGAAAAGAATAAAAATCTTAGCACCGAATGCAACGGGGAGTAATCATATTCCCCCTCCCCAAAATTTATCACCTCACACACACAAAAAAAGACAATTACATCAGCTATTACTAAAACAATATAGCGGAAACAAACCTCATTTCGCAGGAATTTCCACCAAATAACATTTCAAACAACAAAATAAAACGAATTAATACCATAAGCACCAGTACCAGGCATTAAAGAAATAAAAAGTAAAAGAAAAAAATCATTTCCATAAAGCTTTTTTAAAAAAAAAAATTCTTTATGGAAATACACCTCCATTCCTCCACCTTTCCCCACTGTTTCACTTAATAATATTTTTTTTTATTAATTTTTGCACCAACTTCTAATAACCTCCTCTTCGATATTAATCATATGGATAAGCGTATCTCAAGTAAGATGTTAAACGGAGAAATAAAATTTGTATATATAAAAACACACTTAATTATTTTTTAATTAAAACATCGAAACCAACGTCATTTTCCCAGCATAGAAAAGAAAAAACTCCTCTCTCAAGCTGGAGTGAGACATTAAAAAAAACCCACCTTCACGTCATTTTCGATCGAATATTTTCTTTTTTTATAATCATCTCATCTTTTCTTTTCTTTCATCTAATCTTTTCCTTTCTGTTCGAATTTTAATCGGATGTGTTTGGCGCGCATCATTAAGTTTTTTACGCACTGCGGAACGCGCCAAGAAAAACGGAATTGGACAAATTTAATGACCATTATAAATTGGCGGGTATTACTGGATAGAACTGGGCATATTTACGTCCAATTTATTCACATCTCCCGTTAGACACGGTTCACTCGTTCACGTCATTTTTTAAGAGGTACCTAAAACCAAAAACTAAAAAGGACGAAGTGGGTATAAATAATTACTTCAGAAAACATCTTTCACTGCTTTTTTTTTCTTTGCTTGGCGCTTGTTTTTGCATTTTCATGCCCCGAGGCGGCATAAAAAGAGGAATAATATCAAGTGCTACCAATTCGTTTGGCGTTATTTACTGTTTTTATTTCATAAGAGATTTTTTTGTTACTTGTTTTGAGTATTCTAAATGTATAAACGGAGCACTTAAACGATGAGGTTACTTTTTTTCTCTTCTGAATGAAACTACATCGTGAAATTATTGCAAATGGATTTTTCTTAGTTACTTTTTTCCATGTATAAACCGAATGTCTATCTTTTTAGCATGATACTAATTGTGGACTTAATATCTTTTATACCAGCGGGTGACCGAGCTCCGCTCGGAGAAAACAGGTATCGAAGCTAACTCGAAGATTTAAATTTACAATTGTGATTTATCAAAACAATACATGCCATAAGAAAATTTGTGAAACCATTGGTGAAAAGATAACCGGTTAAACCTCGGCTTTTCATCGTCCACCAGCGATGTCATGTCTTGATGTTCCATTGGAAATCCCCATCTGCACTGCTCTCTTCCATGTTTGCTGACAATGCACGGAGCGCTTGGGTTCATATCACCACACGGGTTATGGATCATCCATTTCGAGATCAGTTCCTTGAGTTCCGGATCATCTTCTGGAAACTTTATTAGTTCGCCATATTGGCTATAGATAGCAGCACGTTACCGCTTGAAACCTATTAGCCATTATGGCGAACTAATAAAGTTTGAAAATATCCTATCTGTAACTCCGAACTGCTCGACCGTAGCGCTTCAAAACCGGCGCCAATCGATTCCTCGTGGCCAAAAACCCCAGATCCCCAAGTTTACCGGAGTTTATTAATTGTGGGGCGATTTTCGACTTGGCAACCATTCCTCGTATTATAGTATAAGATAAATAAAAATGAATGTTTGTCTGTATGTCTCTTATGCCTTCCTAAACCTTCATTCGATTGCGATGAAAATTTGCCATTTTATTGTTTATACCTAATGGGAGATTATAGAGATAGTACAATTATCTAAAATTAAAATGGAATCTGAACTGCGTATATTAACCAAGGATTAATCGCCAAATAACTCTCCGAGCAGACAATAGATACTGTAGAAATGCTAAATCCAAGTTAAAGGTTAATACTTTGTAGCTTAAGTACGTAATTGTCATGCAAGTTATTCTCAGAGGTAACAACTTCTTTACAGATTATGCGAGAAAGTTTTGAGGAGACCAACCCTGGGGACTCTATATTTTAATTAAATTTTGGCGTTTTTTGCAGTAACCACCAAAATATTGTAGTACTAATAATTTTGCGCCAACTAGATTAACGATTTTATGATATAAATATATTTTCTATGTTTAATCAGTTTTAAAAGTATATATAGTAATCACTTTTTCTAAAATTAAATTAGAGAATTCTGAAAGAATATTAAACAAGTCAAGAAATACAATAAATAGCTTCTTTCATTACCATTCTGAAAGAACATCTAGTTTTATAATTCTAAAAGAATAAAGTAATCTAATATATAAAAATGAATATGTTTTTGTTCGTATTTTATATTCTGTCGTACCTATCATCCTATTTAGATAAAACATTGCCAAATTATTGACTGATTGCACTTAATATTATTTTTTTCGGTGACAGCAACGCGCCGTGTACCAGCTAGCTAGCTATAAACTGTGAATGGCATAACGTAACCAAAGGCAGTGTTCAATTCTCAACTTTTTCGAAATACTATTTTACTTTTTTTTCCGACTTTTTCGATATGTATTATCTTGCTTCTTTTTTCGACTTCTTTTAACTTACTTCTTTTTTCAACTTTTCTTAGCTTACTTTTTCTCTCGACTTAGTTAGAATAATATTTTCTATAAACAGTGAATTTCTTGATGCAACCAGCAAGAGTGTTCAGCTTTAGACTGTGTTGACTTATTACTATCTTATTTCTTTTCTCGACTTTGAAGACTAAATAATATTTATAAAGAGTAAATTACATTACTGTAACCCGCGGACTGTACATTACTGTACATTAGTGTTCAATTCTCGACTTTTTTGACAGACTATCTTAATGTTTTTTCTGGACTAGTAGACCTAATACTTTCTGCAATAAGCAGCAAATTTCATGATACAACTATCGAGATGTTCAACTTCCGATTTTTTCGACTTATACTATCTAATTTTTTTCTCGACATTTAGATTTAATACTTTCAATAAATAACGAATTACATGATGCAACAAGTCATAGTATTCAGTTTATTTTTTCGACATATTCTCTGTTCTCGACTTTGTACTTAATATATTTTTATAGATAGCGATTTAATACCAGAAACATACTGGATAATAAAATATACCTGATTGTTCAATTCTTGACTTTTTCGACTTAAACTACCTTAACTTTTTTTTCTTCGATTTTGTAGAATTAATACTTAATATAAACTGCGAATTATATGATGCAAACAGAAAATGTTCAAATCTCTACTTTTTCAACTTATGCCATCTTATTTCTTTTTTCTTGACTCTGTAGACTTAATACTATCTATAAATATCAAATCGAATTGTGCAACTAGCGGGATCGTTCTATTCTGGACTTTTTCGACTGATACTATCTTAATTCTTTTTCTCGAATTAATACTTTGTATAAACAGCGAATTGCATGATGCAACTGTCGAGATCTTTCAACTTTCGATTTTTTCGACTTATGCCATTTTTCTTCCTTTCTCGACTTCTGAGAATGTATATTTGCGAATTGCATGGTATAACTAACATGAGTACTCCACTTTTGACTGTATTGACTCATAGTATATTATATTATCAAGACAATTCCACAACCGGTCAGGAAATTCACGCAAAACGACCTTTTTTTTTTCTTTGATCCAATCGCTAGTTCTCTAGCTAATCAAGATAAGCGTTGTAGCAGTTTTTTATGTAACAATGGAGTCTTGTTGTTTGTTTCTCCAAGAAGGTATACTTTGTATGAATCTTGGCTGTGTTTTTGCTGCCTGTGATTCATATTTTTTATTGAATGAAGAGTTGTGTCCCATTATCTATTATTTTGGACATTTTTTACTATATATCTACTTGGCGATTTCACTAATATTATACTTAATTGTTTTTGCACTAAGTCGACTTAATTGTTTTTGCACTTAGTCGACTTAATTGTTTTTGCACTAAGTCGACTTAATTGTTTTTGCATTTAGTCGACTTAATTGTTTCGTCGAAGTCGACTCGAACAAGTTCGACTTTGAAATATATTTTATAGAAAAAATCTGGTAATCGATTTCATTTCACTATTAATTACATTGCATTGTTGGATTGAAAGAGATCTTAACGAATACGGGGAACGAACGGGTGTGAAAATGATAAATAATTCAAATTGCTTTTTTAAAGCTATCATTTCAAACATAGAGGCAATCAATAATAAATAAAAATATTGCTTTATAAACTCAAAAAATTCACTTGATATGAATAAAAATAGAATATATTATCTTTATTTCATTTTTTACATGTTTTGTTTCAAATCTATGATATTAACCTTTTTTTTTTGTCTAAATTGAATAGATTTGATGAAAGATCAAAAGAGGTAAATCATTCTCGACAAAACTGCTCTTGATCACAAATCTTTCTTGACAAAACCGTTCTTGATCAAAAATTATTCTTGACAAAACCGTTCTTGATCAAAAATCGATCTTGACAAAACTGTTCTTGATCACAAATTGTTCTTGACAAAACTATTCTTGAGCACAAATTGTTATTGACAAAACCTTTCTTGATCACAAATCCTTTTTGACAAAACTGTTCTTGACAAAACTATTCTTGATCACAAATTGTTCTTGACAAAACCGTTCTTGATCACAAATTATTCTTGACAAAACCGTTCTTGAACGCAAATTGTTCTTGACAATACCCTTCTTGATCACAAATCGTTCTTGACGTTTCGATCGTTCTTATAAAGGATACAAATAAAAAAAATAGTTTTAGCATGATAAAAAAAAACCAATTTATTTTCATTTATTATGCACTAGATGTTTTTCACGACCAGCTGGTTGGCTGAATTATTGTTTATATAAAATAACAATTAATTTTAATGCACAGCCTTGATTAAAAAAAACAGGCTCGAATTCCAATACAATAATGCAATCTATTATTAATAAACCACAATTTTTCAAATTGTTAAAATTCATAAAAAATTATCAAGCTATAAAAATTGCTATCACTAAAAGAAATTCTTCATTTAAAATTCGAAACAAGTATTAATTAATTTTATGAAGTTTTATATTTTGATAAGATGATGAAGTTTTATAGTTTTATATATAAAATCCTTATTGATTTTTACTACCCTAATTAATTATTTCAAAATCCTTATTGATTTTTTTAGATTAAAATTCCAAAAACCTTCACCTCTAGTTGCACATTTCTAATATCAAAGTCCAAAGTAGCTGTAGGTTAAACGGTTCTTTCTGTTGTGCACCAATACATACATTCATTTTTATTATTAAAATATTGATGTGAATTCTTTTGGTATTATTTAATTTTTGTTTTATTTGTCTATGACATATTTTTCAATTCCTACAATTAATTCAGAATATCTCTGTATATATTTATTTGTATATCTTGTTCAAATGTCCAATTGTTAATAATATACTTTCTATTCATCCACTCAAGTTCAAATACATTTCTTTTAAACTTGTAGTGTATGACACTTGATGTTAATAAAGTTTTTTATTATTATTAAATCATTGATTAAATTAATTTAATGTTTTAAATAAAATTTTAGCATTTTGTAACGAAAACTAAAATCAACAGGCAGTAGTCCAATCGGTAAAATGTAAGTATTTCAGTATTATTCATGTGAAAGTGAAGAATGCGAGATCAAATCTTGCAAATAAAAATAAATTAATTAAAATCTATTATTTCTCTATTATCTAAAAATAAATTAAATTTAACAGAATTATATCACATGTTACTGTTTCATTTACTGTTTAATTCCTTTTAACGTGGAAAAAACTTCTTAAAGTTTTTAAACATATAAAACTTCGTATTTGTTCGTATTTAGTAATTAAATATTATGTTAGTTTGAAATAATAATACATAACTGCTTTAATTCTTGCTTAATACTTTTAATCACGTGCTATCGAGACAGATTTCTTTTCAGAATGGTATGGTTAAAAAAGAACACAGCGATAAATTTAAAACACGCTAATTAACAAAACGTTAACAGTTAGAATTAATTACACGAAATTATCACGTTTCTTTTAAACTGTTTACGCTTGTTCAAATTAAACGTTTTAAACATGCTCAACACGTTTTTGAGAATTTTAGAACAAAAAACTTTCTTGGATACTCATTATAGAACGCAATGAACTGAAAAGTTTTCCTCGTTATTTTAATTTAAGGTTTCGAGAAAATGTTTCACACTAGATGTTTAAATATTCAAGAGATTTCATTAGATAATGAATTTATATTTTTCCACCAAATACTTCTTTTTAGATTTTATTTCTTTTGCCCCATTCTTTTCGATCTTTTCTTTAAATATCTAATGCCATTTATGCTCAAACTGTCGCTTTATTTTCTATATAAAATTAACTTGTTTTAGGATTAACAAAGAGAAGACTCACGTAAATTGGAACAATTAAGGTTTAGAGTTTTTTCTAATCATGTGAGAATATGATGTTGTTTTGGTTTCCAAGCTCGAAATCACGCAGGTAATGAATAAAGCATAAATAGCAATCTTCTTCATCATTCTTTTATCTCATATTTTTTTTACTTGCTTTTACCACTATTACATATATTCTTGCCTTATTTGATGATAATTTTAATGTTATTTTGCTTTGTGTCTTTGCTATTAATTTGATGTATCTCTTTGGTCTTAATTTTCGAGGGATTTTCTTTTCACCAGGAGTCACTGTTGGACATTGTCCGATTGTTCACAGAAAAAATCCCTTATTTTGAATCCTTGCCTGAGGGTGACGCTTGAAAAAGTCTGGGATTCTTTTTCTGTTTGTTGTAATTTTGATTCTATTGTATTCCTTTTTACTTTACCTATATTCCTAATTTACTTAGATTCATCTGTATTTTGGTAGTAGCAGCATTATCGCTCACTAAATGCAATGATAGTTTTTTTAATAATTTTTTTAAAATTTTAATATTGTTCGAATATTAAATAGTTTTTTAGTTTCGATTCCGTAATTAGTTTCGTTTCCTCTTACATTGCTAATTTATTTTATTCATCTGTATTTTAGTAGTAGTTGCATTGCCCTCACTAAATAGGATAGTTTTTTAATTTTTTAATCTTAATCTTGTTCGAATCCGAAATAGTTTTCGATTCTGTTTGATATATATTTATATATATATATATATAAAGTTTTACAGTTTGACTGATTATCAGATGGTTTTTTAAAAAATATTGACGCATACGTAATCTGATGGACTCAGGATTGCTTCAAACCGGTTTAAACTGGTTAAAGACTTAAGACAACTTGTAAAAATTCAGAGAATGCATAATTTTGAAATCAAACTGCAGCTTTAGTTGGCGGTAAATCGCTAAATGTGACAACCTTCTGCATTATTTTCGAATAACTCTATTTTAGTTAGTTGAATTATCCCTGAACCAACAATCTTTATCGATTAAGTAAACAATATTTTAACTTGTTGAATATATTTTTTAAAAAACCCTGCATGAATTATGTAATAACACTGATTTATGAGGGAAACACTACAACAGCAGACGATAGATAATTCAAAAGCTATACTGTGAAAGCCTGCTCCAAAATAAAACTTCATTAGTACACGATAGATAATAGAACAACTATGATGTGAATTTGACTCCAAAATAAAACTGCATTAGCAGACGATAGATATTTCAAAATCTAAACCCTGAAAGCTGACTCAAAATTAAAAAAAAGGATAAATCGTCAATTTGCTGCAACATTTTTTGAAGCCTTAACAACTTGTAGCCTTCAAATCGCTTCAACTACCTTAAGCCAAAACAACATCATGTCCTCACATGATAAAATATCTATTAGTATATATAACCACGTATAAACAGACGTGCAAATATAATTTGGGTATAGTGATCTCAAATCGAATTGCATCTACTGAAAAATCACAAAAACGATGGAATGTTTAAGTTCCGTATTATCTCCTCACAATTCTTCTAAGAGCACAATAATGCGGTTCAAAGTTAAGACCATCCCCGATATTAACTTCCTTACAACAAATATGACTAAAACCCCTTTCTTACTTACAACGATTTACCCCCCCCCCTTTCTCCTCCTCCTCCACCCCCAAGAAGCACAAATAAGTATTCATGAATTTCCTATGATTCGCTCCAGGATGAAATAAAATTACTACCCTCCATCTCAATATCTCATCCCCCCCCCTAAAGGTAAATGGGAGAATGGATGCCCCGAAAAAAAAAATTGAAAAATAATAATAAATAAGTAAATAAAAAATGCGAAAGAATGGATGGATCCCCCCCCTTTAAATCATAGGGGGAAATGATGACGCTGAAACATGAGCTAGAAAAGGGAAAATGTAGCCCTGGGCATCATATTTGGATGCCTTTAAATCGTTTATGTGCTTCTTTTTTATTTTTGGAAAGGTATTATGAGTAAAGAACGTGCAGTTTAAGGAGTTCGATTTAGCTAAACATTTACTATTTGGGAATTTTTATTTCATTATTGTATTTTATATTTGTTTTTATTTAATGTAAATTTTTTTTTCATTTTATTCAACTTCGATTTGCTTCTGCATAAAATTTGAGATGAACATCGTAATTCGATTATAATTGGTTCTGAATGATGTTTTCGTCGAGGTTCAGCGCATTTGCGAGACTTTTTTTTTTAAAGAAAAAAAAGTTGTTTATTTTTTTTCGAGTTTTCAATAATGATACCTTTTTTAACTCAAGTTACAGATAAGTGGTTTTTATGGATCACGCAGTATTTGATTTGGCTCATTCTGACGAAGAAAAAGCCAAAAACGCGATAAGTATCAGAATTTTATACGTTAGATTGAGGTTTTTTTTTTAGAGAAGTAGAATTAGAAATGCCATATTGTAACAAAAACACTTCTTCCAAAGAGTGCACGATGAGAAGTTAAATGAGATCGACAGCGAATAACGATGCTTTATTCCGTAATTTACGAGAGGTAATCCAAAAAAAGGTTTTACAATAGCAGTATTTGGAAAGTAGAAATTGTAGATAAAAATATTGTTACTCACATGGCGCTAGTTGTCTAAAACGGTCATTTCAGTAGAAGTTGTACGTACTGAGACCTGAAACAGCGGCAGTAATAATGAGATGTCTAAAGAAATAATCTCGCACAGAGATGCGAGCCGTGATACGATTTCTATGGTCTAAGAATGTGTCTCCATCGGACATTCATAGACAAATTGTTGAAGTTTACGGGGTCCGAACGAATGAGTAAACAACATGTGACGAAATGGTGCCATTCTTTTGATGCAGGCAGATAGACTGTTGAAAACGGTTAGATGGCAGGTCTGGTGCCATCCCCAATACAACCCTGATTTGACTTCCAGTGACTATTTCCTTTTCCCGGCATTGAGTGAATACTTTTCTGATACAAGATTCACATCAGACGGCGATGTTCAAAAGGTGCAGAGAATTGGCTCAACAACCATGTACCTGATTATTACCATGATTGGTTTTCAAATTGGTCCAGAGGTATGATAAATGTCTTAGCAGGTTTGGTGATTATGTAGAAAATTGACCGCCACATATGTTTCTTAATTCCCATTGGTATCCCGTGTCTATTGTTAATAAGGCTCTTTTTCTTTGCCTTGTAAACTTTTTTAAATTTGTAAACTTTCAAAATTTTTTTAGATCACACCTCGTAGAAGTAAAATGCAAGTACTAAAGCACAGCTGCGACATAAATAAAAATACTTGTTGAAATCAACTGAGCACTAGCAGATAACAAATCTATAATTAATTAGTACAAAGAATTCAGCATAGTATAGCTTTGATTCTCGCTTTATACATGTTTTCCGAAAGGGCAAAAAATCTAAAACAACTATCAGATTTTGAATCAAAGTAAAGATTAATTCTTGCACATTTGAGGACCTTCATTTTTGTTCATCAAGTTTGCTGTCAAAATCGATATGATTGACCTGTCATCCATTCAGTATTTTTAAAAATATCTGTAAAACTTGATTCTTTGCTATGACATTAATTACGCAGAAAAATAATATTATTGATAGATAACGATATTATGGAAAAGTCAAACTAGGAAGATCTTCCACTTCGGGAAACATCAATGTTTGTAGTATTGTCACAAGTTTCTATTCTCATAATCGAAAATTTGCTTTGGAACATGTTGTGGGGATTTTATTCTTTTAAAGCGAGACAAAGAAAGGATTGAACATTCGTTAGTGTAACAGAGCGAGGCATTTTGTCTCCATCTATACTTATAATAAAGTTCAATGTGTGTGTGTGTGTGTTGGCGCTCTACAGACCAGACCGTTGGACCTACAGCTACGAAATTTGGTACATGTATACCTTGGAGCTTGGGAATGTGCACCTCGGAGCTCTTTTTTCGAATTTTTAATTAGAATTTGAAATAATTAAAATTTAAGCGAAATTCGACGATTTTCCGCTATAACTTTCGAAAATATGATCGCACAAACATGATTTTAACATCAATTTAAAGATTAAAAAATTAGCTTTCTAATGACATCTTTGTTTTAATGTATAACTTAAGCTACTATTTTTAACGAATTTTTAAAGAAATATTTTAACCATGTTTTACAACAATATATTTCAGACAAAACAATAAAATTTAATCTGCACGAGCACGTCAAGGGGGAAAAATTAGGTTTTATCAGCATGTTGCCATCCTATTGACGGAAGTTCAAACTAAAAAAAAACAACTATCATTACAAATTAAATCTAAAGAAATGCAACTTTTAGCACGTGACTGGATAAAATAAAAGACATATAATATGTGACATTTTTTAAAATAAATAATGAACGAGCAAAGGGAAAAAAATAGCTTTTATTAAACTGTTGAAATCATACTGACAGAAGTTCAAATTAAAAAATAAATTAACTATGACTGCAAATTAAATCGAAAAAAAATGTAACATTCACCACGTGATTGGATGGAATTAAATAAATATTAAATGTTATGTTTTCTAAAAAAGAAATACAATACAAAGGTTTCTATGATCGTTTGCAACATCTATAATATGTGACATTTTCTAAAATAAATAATGAGAGAGCAAAGGGAAAAAAATAGCTTTTATTAAACTGTTGAAATCATACTGACAGAAGTTCAAATTAAAAAATAAATTAACTATGACTGCAAATTAAATCGAAAAAAAAAAATGTAACATTCACCACGTGATTGGATGAAATTAAATAAATATTAAATGTTATGTTTTCTAAAAAAGAAATACAAGACAAAGGTTTCTATGATCGTTTGCAACATCTATATCATTAATTTAGTAAATCAGTGTTACGTGACTTTCGAAGTTTAAGTATCTGGCAGAGAAATTATAAAGAGAGCAAAGCACATAAGTATTTAATTGAAAATCTTAGACCCCATTACTCTTGGCGAACCAGCTGGTCGCCAAAGGCGTCTAGTTAATCAAATAAATTATCATTTTTATGCCCTTTTTTAAATTTTATAATTTGAACAAGATACCACAAGATTAACAACATAATTCTTTTTTCTTCAGCTGGACCTTTCAAACTGTCAAACGTTGGATGAAGTTTTACCAGATCAAACATTCGCCACACTGTGCTGCAGAAACATTTGTCTAAGCAACTTATGAATCATTTGACTCAAACGTTTGATGACCAATTTTAAACGATGCTTGCTGTATCATGTAGCATTGGTCTAAGATACGCCAAAATCAACAAAAAAGTATTCTTTCATGTGGTCATCTTAAAATCTACGAACTTGTTATTTCAATAATAATTCACAAGTATGATGATAGTATGAGATCAGTGGGATATCCATTCCCTTTTTTTCACGTATTATATGATTTAGTTTATTACGGTAAATAAACAGACAAAAGAACTGTAAATGAGAAGAATTATTGGTAAGTTGGACTGATTTTTGTTTGCAGAAGTAGAATTCCCGATATCAAATCAAACGTTGTAACGTACCACAGATTTATAAAAACTCCAACATCCCAACGTCCTTCTTAATATTTACGAACTACATGATTTCTAGTATTATATGCGATTATTATAATAAGCAAATGGAATGGTTTTACTCTTTTTCTTTATATACTGAAAAATTGCGCATTTTCTTATTATATTTTGCTTGTTTTTGTCATAGAATAAAAGGAATCAAATACTGATTCTAAAACAGTGCTCTCTGAAAAAAAATTTATTTGTTAATGTTGACGATTTTATTTCAGCTTAACTATGCTGATACTGCTAATTTTTATAGTAACATATCCTCTAGTGTACATATTTGGAACATTTTGTTTCAGTTCTGATTGGTTTTCGCCTATACTTTTGATAAATCATCAAAAGTTTCCCCGTTTTCTGACGGAATATTATGGGTAATGGTATCTCTGATTATACAACTTTGTGCTATAAACAATTTGTACACAAAGAAAAATTGGTAATTGTTAAGTAATGTGTATCAAAATTTTATTACTCTTAGTGTTACTATCATTTATCTATACTTATAATAAAGCTCAATGTGTGTGTGTGTGTGTGTGTGTTGGCGCTCTACAGGCCAGACCTTTGGACCTACAGCTACCAAATTTGGTACATGTATACCTTAGAGGTCCGGAATGTGCACCTCGGAGCCCTTTTTTCGAATTTTTAATTAGAATTTGAATTAATTAAAATTCAAGCGAAATTTCGACGTTTTTCCGCTATAACTTCCGAAAATATTATTGCACAAACATGATTTTTATATCAATTTAAAGATAAAAAAATTAGCTTTCTAATGGTATCAGTTTTTTTAATTTATAATGTAAACTTCTATTTTTAATGAATTTTTAAAGAAATATTTTAACCATGTTTTTATCACGTGACTGGATAAAATAAAAGAATGCCGGAAGTTCAAATAAAAAAAATATCATCGCAAAATAAATCTACAGAAATGCAACTTTCAGCACGTGACTGGATAAAATAAAAGAAATATAAAATGTGATATTTTCTTTGAAAAATAAATGCAAAGCAAAGGTTTCTACAATCGTTTGCAATATGTATACCATTAACTCAATAAATCTTCTTCATTTACGGTAAACTTGATTGAATTTTGACAGGATATGCATTGAAATCCCGACTTAATGGCATATTTATGTTATCGTTTGCAATATCTGTATCATTAATTTAATACTTTTTTTCCCTTTCTCGCTTTCTTTAAAAAAACATATTTAATATTTTGGCAACATCATCGAATTTTTTTTTAATATTTTGGAAGCCTAACCGATGGTTAAAACTGACGGATTTATAAAATTAAAGAATATTACAAGGAAAAGGTGTACTTTTAAAACTTTCCGTCCATAATCTTAAAGAAAATACTAATTTCAGGTCAATCAATGCCCGGAATTACTTCAAGGCTAATGAATATGTGATTTAATTGAAAATTTTAGAACGCTTTACTCATGGCGAACCAGCTGGTCGCCAAAGGCGGCTAGTCAATATATAAAGATAAGCAACTCTGCTATGATATAAATTGGTGCTCTGTTAATTTTAAAGCTAACATTATATTTTATATCCTATTTGTCAGAGCATCAAATTTGAAAGCAATTTTAAGCATATTGCTAATCTAATTTTCTTTGATTTCTAAAATGATAATTAATAAGATCAGTTGTTGTGAAGCAAATGCGCCCCTCAAAAAAGTTTTGCAGAGAAACATGAGGAAATCTTTACATTTCAAATAAATTTTCTCAGCAATTTTCCAGTGTTAACACAAAATTTTCGTGATTTCAAAACTTTAAACTTTTAAACTTTATTGAATTTCAAAATGATACTTCAAAGTATCTAAAACTTGTAACAATACAATAGTATTGATGAATGATATTGTGAAAGGTAACACTTAAACACATTTATAAAACGCTATCAGTGATGTTTTAAATAATCTACTATATTTGAAAATTAAAAAAATAGCAACAAATATACACATTTTATATCAATAATAATTACTGATTTCAGTTGCTGATTTAAAGAAAAAACATCCTTTTGTTAGTTTGTTCATTTTCCAGTATCACAAAATTGTATTCTGTAAGTGATGAAATTTTAAAGACTTTTTTCCCATAATTGCACTTTTAGAATAGCTAGCCATTTTCAGTTTACAGAAATTAAAAATACGCAGTAGCATGAAAATTTGCAATTTGTCTTTAAAAGCTGAATTAAAAAAAATAAAAAAAAGAAATTAGAGTACAAATAAAATCAACAAACGGGATTGATGCAAGACTTATGCAAAAAATTAAAATTAAGACAAAAAATTTGAAGTTGCTCATGAATTTATAATTTTTTCTGATCAAAATTACAAGTTTAAATGATAAGTTTATATTTCTTAGGGAATAATTTAATAGGGTATTTTATAAGAAAAGAAAATCACTATTTATTTGAATATGAAAAAAAAATTCTAGGTTGACAGATTTTGAGAACATTCATAACATACATTTATATCTGAAGTCCTTAGATATAAATTTATTTCAAATATCACTTTTGGTACCAAAAATAAATAAGAAAAATCGAAATGAAAAATGAGATCGAACACATTTCGGTCATTATTTAACCAAGAGACTTCTAAGAAACGACATAATTCTCCCACCCTAGCTCTTTTCTAAGCTCGTAAACATTTTTCGAAAGAAGACTTAAAACTTTCCCCGATAAAAACCTTTTCATATCAACACCCACTAAAAAATCCGCCATGACAACAAATATGGCCCTAAAAAAATTTCAAACACAAGATACCCATTGTATATTGTTCCCCAAACAGCTGTAAAAAGACAACACGGGGCCTCCACGACAACTCTTTCCTTCCAGTATAAAATCATATTAAAACCGCGACTTCTTTTCCCCGTGATATTCCCTCGATACGATAAAACTTTCCCTGTAGAATTTCCCTAAAAGAGGTACGTCGTAGGGAAAAAAAAAAAAAAAACGAAGATCGAGCGCTTTGAGATAAGTCGAATAAATATATTTTACTCGCGACAACTTAAGCGTTTACTGCTTTTCCTGGAAGCGCCTTTGTTGCGATAACCGCAGTAAAAGCTGCAGCATCTTTGGCTTCTTCTATAAAAAAAACGCTTTTTTCTAGATTGCTTGTTTATCCGCGCGGACTCTTGAAGATTACTTTGGTGCGCATGCGCCTGAGAGGATGTTAGATCGATTTAAAAGTCCGTTTTTATTTTGTGAAATTTAAATCGAAGGTGGATGGGAGATTTGGGGAATGGCTGGGATTATTTAAAATTCATGAAAATCTGTATGAAAATATTATATGTATTTAAAACAATACAGAGAAAATGCAATAAATGTAAATTTTAAAAAAATGGGAAAAGATTTAATGAAAGTTTATATAAGAAGCAAAATCAGCACTGATAAATTAAAAGACATTTTTTAGTTTTTCGCATGCGTACTATAGAGAACATTTAATAATCAAAGACAAATCTAAACTCGAGGTTTTGACGAATTTCCATATTTTAGACCACCCCTGAATTCAAAAAACATATTTCTGAAAAACGTTCGCTGTATCTCTGTCTATGACAAAGATAGATCCTAAACGCTTTAAGTTGGGCGAATGAAATTTGGCGCATTGTTTTACGCGAAATTTATAAATTTCTATTAAATTTTGAGCAAAATTCAGTAAGAGCAAGTGGGTCTATTCGGCTGTTTGAATCGGTAAACAAATTAACAACAAAAAGAAGAGAACTAGATAGATAAAATTGGTTCATAGATTTATCATCTATAGTACAGACAGACGCCTGCCAAAATTTTGAAAATTAAATGAAATTTGGCATATAGTTTTACGCCAAATAAATAATATTCTATCAGATTTTGAGCAAAATTCACTGAGAACAAGTGGGTCCATCCGCCTGTTTGAATCTGTTAACACAATAACTACAAAATGAGGACAGTCAGATAGATAAAACCCGATTCACAGATTTAGCATCTATAGTACAGACAGATACCTGTCAAAGTTTGAGTCAAATCTAACAAGGGCTTGTCTATTTATCGGTCCGTACTCTCATAAACATGTAAATGATGTTATTTAAAATTGCTATGATTTATATATGATAAATCCGATATGGAATTTTATGACTATAAGTGTAATATTCTGTGAATTTAATCGTCCAATTAGTTTTTAAAAATTTGGTTAAAACACAAATTAGACATTCGTATATTATTAAAGCATGCCAATAATTCATCGCCAAAACAAAACAAAAACCGCCAAGCATGATACGATAGATTCAATGAAAATGCTAAATACACAATGAAAGTAAATATTTCGCATCTATTGTACTCCAATACGAAGTTAGGCTTTATTTCAAGTTTATTACAGATTGGAGAGAGATTCGATAGCATTGGAGAGACTTGGTTTCATTGAATTATATCTGAAATCAGAAACAATTGATTTAACTTTTGAAACCTGGTGTCTTTTATTATTAAGTTAGAGAAAATTTTTATTTTTATAAAGGTTCATTATTGAAAATAAAATTATAGCATATCAATCAAAAATATCAATAGCAATCTTAAAAATTTGCTTAAAAAATAATTTGGGAAACAGTTTGAAAATTTTTTCTTGTCTACTTAATAAAAAAAAAAGAAACACATCTATTAATTCTATAAACCTAGTAACGCTGAACACATGAAGCATTTCCTGTTTCACTATGAATCATTTATACAAGTTTGATGCGGATTCATTTAAAATTGTTAAGTAATTTTATTTTCAACAAATACTACAATTATTGTATTTATAACCATATTATGAATTCATGGATTCTTCCATTCAAAAATAAATATAAACCTGGAAGATACATTTATATATATATATATATATATATATATATATATATATATA
>JAPMOQ010011374.1:171517-184312 GCA_026543055.1 Argiope trifasciata | reverse complement strand
TATATATATATATATATATATGTTATAACATAAGCATATATATATAATTATATGTGCGTGTATAATATCCAAATACAAAACCAAAAAAAATTTACAGAGATTTTTATGACAACAATATTTTGAATAATCATGTAAATACACGCTGCTATTCTCTAATTTCTGGGATCATAAAATAGTTTTATAATGGATAAGTCTTAGAACAGGAGTTAAATCTCTCTTAAGATCGAGTGACGTGATATTTCCCCACTGGGGAAAAGAGAAAATACTTTTATCAAAATTGTTATTAAGCGCGAGTGAAGTTTCTTCGAACATATTATAAAAGTTGAATTATTTAATTTCCTCCGAAATAAAATTATATTTCATGAAAATAAGAGCTATGATGTCATAGCTCTATGTCAACTTTTTAAAAATTAGTCTGCTGTCAAAGAAGCATACTTAATATTACCACAATATTGGTAAAAGCAGGAAAAAAATGTATGCGATTAAACAATGTTAATGAACATGGAAATTTATGATTTATTCATTGCCTACGCGATTTTGAGCTTCAATTATTCATTGCCTATGCGATTTCAAGCTTCAATTATTGATTGAGTACGCGAGCTTCTAAACTCCTTAAACAAAAGCAATAACTTGTTCTCACATGATAATAAATAAATAATTATGCATTTATAAACAAATATAAAATATAAAATTATATAAATCATTACTCGCATTGTATTTTTAAACTTCTTTTATCCATTATCTTATCTTTTATTCTTTATCTGTTAGGTTTTTTAGAATTTTGTATCCATATTTGAAGTTTTCCATCTCGAAAAAGTTTAAGCTAAAAAATGACTGACGTCAAATAAAGTGGTTATCCTATTTGTGACGTTTTTAAAGAAAGAAGTGCCACTGTTTGCTATTCTAATTCGAAACAGGGCGAGTTAAGTTGGGACACTTTGCATATAGAGTAGTCATATTTTGAAAGATTATTTAAATTTTTCAATGATGTATGAGCTTCGAAATTAAGATTAATGCGACAGTACGGGGCAAAGTAATTGCCCATTTAGATGCCAGTGCAGGTACTTTGAGCACTCAAATTTAATGAAAGTGACACAGGAGCTTAGCTAAATCCTTGGAATATATTTACTGATTTTAGAAATGCTTTGAAAATTGAGAACATGGAGAAATTGTTTACTCGCAATGAATTTTGAATAAAGTTTTTTGAATACCAATAGAATACGGTAAGAGTCATGGAAAGGACATTTTAAAACTACTGAATTTTAATGTGATAAATTAGGGATAATTTACTTGTCCTTTTTTGCGATAAACAATATCCTTAATATTTGCTGTAAATTGACTTACATCAAGCACACTAATTTAGGATTTTGATATTTTATCTTTGATTATTAGTTAATTGAGTTAACGCCTAATTTCTCCGCATTAATGGTCTTGTGGATAAAGGTATATAAATGGCTGAATAACATGAATCAAAAGAAGTGGTTATGAATAATCCCGACTTTTTCTTTCGTTTTTAGCAATATTTAACCTCGTCTAGATCAACATACTCTTTAGCAAGGAATTGCATATTATTTTGCGTTTTATTTTAATATCTTGTTTTTATGTGTTATATCTATCATTTCAAATCCAAAATAAATGGGTTCGATGCGATGGGTGTAATGTGAAAAAAATTAATAGATTCAATTACAAATAGCTACGTTTTGAACGCAAAAACATGAGCACACAGGCAATGAAACACAATCATAATAATGTACATAAGAAAAACATTTGTAGTAAAACTCAGAACTTAAGTAGTAAATGATCATAACAGCAGAAAGCGCTCAGTTAAAATACTGCAGAAGAGAGACTTCACTTCTCTCAAACGTCTGCTGTTTTTCAATAACTACTTTAATGAATAGCATTTGACTACGAACAGATTCAATGCTCGAATTAATATTGACATGCTGCTCAAAATATGATTTTTTGATAAACTCAATATGGGTTAACTTCAGCTCCGTCACTCAGCTTTTACAGTTCCTTGGAAGGGCAAAGAAAATTCTAGAAAAACTCAATACCCTCTTCCTAATGTGGCTATAGTTATAGTTTTTGTATATTATAGGATTTTCAATTTCATCTGTGGAATTGTCACCAAACGGTCGCAGTCAGAAGGTCATATACTCTGCATCTGTTCAACATCCATCACTGCTGTCAGTAAAACTATTTTTCTTTACATGACACAAACTGCACTCAGAAACAATGAAAACATAATCGTAACATTATATTGTCTATATTTGAGCTAATTTGTACTTACTTCTTTGTACAAATTTAAATATTTATAATACATTTATACTTTACCTTAATTAGCATTAAGCCATCTTTTGAGCAACCTATAAAATTACCATATTTTTTTTTTTATCTCTGTAGATTTTATGGGCCGTGGTGGCCTGGTGGTAAGGTTTCGTCTCTTAAACTGTAAGGTGTCAGGTTCGAGACCCGATTGCACTGAAGAACCGTAGTGTAAGGGGGTCTGTTTTTTACTTTAAATCCGAAAATAGACCAAACGTTCTCTAGCTGGTGTGGGGTGGAATCACAACAAATCAATCCTAAACTGTGTTTAGATTTCTATTATTGGATTTAAAAAAGTTATATTCAATATTTTCTTCTTTTACATTATATCTATATTTTGCTAATAATGTTTTAAACATTATTAATTTTAAGAGATCAAAAGGTGACACTGTTCCATTAATAGGAACATTTTGAAGTTAAAATTATCTAGAGGCTAATTTTTTAAAAACAATTATCAAATATTTATTTATAATAAAATTGCAGAATACGATACTTGTTTGTTGAAAATTTACACAAAATCAAATGTTTATTCCGAGAATAAACATTGGAAACAAAGAGTTTGAATTCAAGACTGCTGTCCTGTTATATTAGAAATGCCATCATATGAATATATATGAATGAAAGAAATTAAAATATACTATACGCCCAAAATCTTTATGTATTATATATTTTAAATTTTAATTTATTAATTTTTATATTTAGGTTACCTCACAGATATATAAATAAATAAATGAGAAAGAAAACATTTACTTTAGTAACTTTAAAACATTACTTTATAACGTGATAAAAATAGAAAGATTTTTATTTTAGCTATTTTCTCTTATTTTAATTATTTGCTCTTTAATCTGATTTACTACAAATATTATTTAATTTTTAAAGTATTTTTTTCGAAATCCATAGCAACAATGCAATAAAAATTAATTCAATAATCTCCAAATTCTATTAACTTTTAAAAATATCAAAACAATTTGTTTATTCAAAAATACACAAGCATAATAAGTTTCAAAACTCTACACTTTGTGGAAGTAAGAATAACATCGTTTTCAAAATTCCATCTTTATAAACATGAAGTCAAATCAAATAAGTATTGTAAAACAAAATAAATAAAAATAACAAAAAAAAATTGTAATAAAATAACGCTTAAAATGATTTTTTAAAAATTTTTATCAACAGCAAACACTGTTAATATATAAGATTCTCCATTTCCTTAAAAATGCCTTATACATAATTCAGATTTAAAAGATTCCAAGAAATCTTATTACTTCATTTCGCTTTTAAGATTTCTGAAAAAAAATTCTCAAAATTCATTTTTTATTTTAATTATCGTCTGCATATTTTCAAAGCACAAATACAGAATAGTGGCATTAATTTAGCGCCAAAGAAGTCTAAACAATGAACGATAAATTTGCCTTAATAAATTGAAGTGAATTTAGGTTAACCTCATTACCGAATTGCTGCTGCAATGTTGGACTACATAAGTGCATAGACAGACTAATTAATTCAATTTGACAATTTATATCTATTCCTTTCTCTTTAGAAAGAAGTTTATTAAGATTTCAAATCACATTTTTAGAAAAAGGAATTATTGATAAATTTATAATAGAGTTTATTTCCGAAACGTTAATTAAGGAAGAATAATTTTATGATTATGACACAACATATTTTTAGATGATATAAATATAACAAAACAGTTTATTTTTCAATCTTCTTTATTTTTCATTACTTAATCGATTGAAACAATTTCATAATTAATTTCTTTTGAAACTTAATGACTTTGCTGGAACGATAAGAAAGTAATTATTTTCAAAAGTCATTCAAATTAAGGTATTAAAAAAATTAAGGATCGAACTGCTTTTTTTACGATAAAAGAGAAAAAAATTCAAAATTCAGGAAAAGAAAATAAAAATAAAAATATATTACACAAATAAAAATTAATTTAAAAAATAAATTCTACTATCGCAAATTTCAAGTTATCATGTCAGAACATCATTATTTTAAGTTATTATTTGTCTTAATTAATTTAGGTCATTATCAAGATTAAACTGGTTTTAAACGATCATGAGACTCCTCCATCGCTCTGTAAAACTCCTATCGTTTTTCTAACTATCGACGCATATCGTAATCTGATAGTCTCGTCATTGTTTCAAACCTGTTAAAACTGTTTCATGACTTAAATTAATTAAGACAATTTATAAGAATTTAGAGAATGTACAATTTCAAAATCAATTTGTAATTTTAGTGGGCAGTAAATCACCAAATGTGCAACTTTCTGTATTATTTTCTAATAAACTTATTTCAATTAGTTGAAATTTCCCTTGAACCAACAATCTTCATCGATTAAACAAATAATATTTTAATTCGCTTGGTTTAATTTTAAGAAACGTATCACGAGTTAGGCAAAAACATTGTGATTTCTGAGGAAAAAACTACAATAGCAGATGATAGATAATTCAAAAGTTATACAGTGAAAGCCAACTCCAAAATAAAATTATAATAGCAGACGATAGATAATAAAAAAACAATACTGTGAAAGCCGCCTTCAAAATAAAATAAAAAGAATAAATCACCAATTTGTTGCCTAGGAATTTTGAGGCTTCATCAATTTGTTGCCTTCAAATCGCTTCAAAATATCAAGCAAAAAAAGAAACATCATGTTCCCACATGATAAAAATTATATAACATAAATTAATAATAATTCGAAGATAATTTTAAATTTTCACAGAATATTCTGAAATTTTCACTATCATTTTTTCGCTACAAAAATAGTTTTATATTAATACAAAGATATTCTTTATTTATCGATAAATGAAGGGCACTGTCCTCCCTACTCAACTTCCACAATTTTTAAAAAATATTTTAACTGGCAGCCTTCAACTATTAGTTAGTTCACTTAAGCTAAATAGATAAATTGTTTAAAACAAAACGATAAAATTTAAATAAGCCAGATTTTTAGTTGTTTAAATTGCAACCGTAATTATAAATTTTCAAAATCATATATTTGTGAGTTTTTGAAACTATTATACAAAAGTTAATTGTTATTAAATTACAAATATTTATTAATTTTTATTAAAGTAGCCTGTCTTGTAGAAAGTTTATCACGATTTGTAATGACACAATTAAAAAATAATATTTCTACCTAAAAATATTATAAAATGAAATAAAAGTCAAATGAAACTAATGGCTTAAAAAAGATTAAATTTAGTTTTCCTTACGATGATTTGTTAATGATAAAATAAAGAAGAAAAGACAGAAGAAAATATTTTAAAGTAAATATTTTATACACTTTCTTGCATTATCAGAATCTATTGTCTATACTTATAATAAAGCTCAATGTGTGTGTGTGCGTGTGTGTGTGTGTTGGCGCTCCACAGGTCAGACCATTGGACCTACAGCTACCAAACTTGGTACATACATACCTTGGAGATCGGGAATGTACACCTCGGAGCCCTTTTTTCGAATTTTTTATTAGAATTTGAATTAATTAAAATTTAAACGAAATTTTGACGTTTTTCCGCTATAACTTCCGAAAATATTATCGCACAAACATGGTTTTTACATCAATTTAAAGATAAAAAAAATTAGCTTTCTAATAGTATCAGTTTATTTAATTTAAAACGCAAGCTTCTATTTTTAACGCATTTTTAAAGAAATAGTTTGACCATGTTTTTTTGAGCACGTGACTGGATAAAATAAAAGAAAACAATGACGGAAGTTCAAATAATAAATAAAAACTATCAACGTAAATCAAGTCTAAAGAAATAATACTTTTAGCACGTGACTGGATAAAATAAAATAAACATAAAATGTGATATTTTTTTAAAAAGTAAATGCAAAGCAAAGGATTCTATAATCGTTTGCAATTCTAAATAGTTAATTCAACAAATCTTCTTTATTTACGGTAAACCTGATTGAATTTAGACAGGATATACATTTAAATACCGAAGCAATGGCATATTTCTATAATCGTTTGCAATATCTGTAGCATTAATTCAATATTTTTTTTCCCATTAAAAAATGTGATAGTTTCTAAAAAAAAATGCTAAGCCAAGGTTTTTATAATCGTTTGCAACATTTAAATCATTTATTCAATATATTTTTTTTCTTTTTCGCTTTCTTTGAAAAAACATATTTAATATTTTGGCAACATCACGGAAAAAAACATTAATTTCAGGCCAATCAATGCCCGGAATTACTTCAAGGCTAATGAATATGTGACTTAATTTAAAATTTTAGAACGCATTACTCATGGCGAACCAGCTGGTCACCAAAGGCGGCTAGTATTTAATAAGTTTTATCACACTTTTCTAAATTTCCTTCAATCTGATATTGAAATATGGTTCTTATCTGAGGAACTGCTTTCTATTAATAAGTTGAAAGGAAGACAGATCATAAAAGTGTTCTAAATGGGGAATATTAAACTCCCATAAAATCAATAACATGCATTGATGGATGACAACAATACACAAATTAAAGTTATTTTCCTTTCATTAAATAGGTAAATAGATATTTTGGGTCGATTTCTTGTTACAAAACAACCATTTTGGCACGATTTATTTGAGATCAATAATGGAAAAATATTAAAAATGTAATACCAAATGATCGATTTCATGGAAAACAAATCTTGTTCACATTTGTATGCAAATAAATGCTGATTGTTAAAATCTTCTGTCGGAATTTGCTTTACCAAAAGTTTTTAATTATACGTTTACAAGATTTGCCAATTTTTTTTACATAAAACATTGAAAGAAATCTTTACAACAGATTTCAGATTTATTTCGAATATCTGTTTATTTTTATTTTGTTTATAAAAGTAATAAGCAATTGAAAATCTTCGATAGCCAAACTGATATTTTTGCTCTACTTTTTAAAAATATATATACAACCTTTTTTCGCACGTTTTTTTAAAGTTAAATGTTGAAAAAGTTTTAAAAATAAAACACCAAATGATCAATCTTGGAGAAAATAAACTTTTCTTGTTTCTGTATGAAATAAATGTTGAATTCCTTTTTCATAAATATATGCTTTAGAGAGAGGGGGAAAAAACCTTGAATTTAAAATTTTCGAAATGCATCTATTCTTTTAAAGAGTCATTAAAAATATTTTTAAATCGGTTTTGGTTTCTTTTATTATTTTAATTTTTTTCTCAAATGTCAAAAACACCGAAGTCTTCAAGATAACCGGTACGCACATTAATTTTCTCAGAATTCCTGTGGCCATAATGAGATTCAGCCCCTTCCTAAGTCCTTGAGTTCGACGTCTAAGTTGAAGCGTTTCCCTTTCAAATGTTTTTTCAGGGGATTAAACGCATGAAATTTGCAGGGAGATATGTCCGGTCTGAAGGCCGGATGGTCGAGCTGCTCCCATTTGAACTAGGCCAGTTCCGTATGTTTGACCCTAGAGATTTGTGGCCGCGCTTTATCATGAAGCAGAACATCACTCTCAGTGAGTTGCCCTGGTCATTTTTTCTTGAGAGATCTACGTAGTTTTCACACTGTTTCACAGTACACATCAGAATTAAGGATTCTTCTGTACTCGAGGAATTCACCAAGCGTCGAGCATTGGACGGCGAACTCAAGGACGCTGTGTAGGAGTGGGTCTAGTCACGACCATTGGAATTCTGGGAACAAAGAATTCCTATGTTATTCCTATGTTAGTTAAAGAGAAGTTTGGCAAAATGCTGCCAGATAAAAGCCAAAATGTTCTCACGGTCTGCTTGAGAGAATAAAAATTGCTGACTTAAGAAAGACTTTTTTAAAAAAAGATCCCTGTGTTTCCCTTATCAAAATGACGCACGAAGAAATCCCTATCGAAATCTCATTGTATTAGCACTGTAAACAAATGTTTTCTCCATCAATATTTTATGTTATATAAGACAGGAATTATTAGTTTATTCCTCTTTTTACACCACTTCTTGTCCAATCTGTTGCTGTGAGTGGACGTGCTTTCATGTTATAAGATTCATGTTATAACAATTGAACTTACGTGTTATTTATTGTGTAAATTAACCTTCTTAATAGAGTCAAGAACCATGACTTCATATTGTTAATAGAAATTTAACTGTTCATTTCTCTATCCTCCACTTTTGAGGTACTGAAACATCAATTATAATTCTTAAATTAACAATCCAACCATTAAACGGGAACTTTCCAATTAAAAAAAAATTTAACAATGAAAAACATCATATGATTAATTCTTAGAGTAAAGCATGAAAGCAGTTTCACAGCAATAATAAAATATGCTGTTAAAAAATAGAAAAAAAAATTAATTTTAAAAAACCTTTAAAATTTGTAATATAATTTCATGTCTTTAAAAAGTATATACGATACAAACAAGTATTGAAAGGCGTTCATAAATTTTAATTAACATTTATGGCTTTGTAAATGTTAATTAAATTACTTTTAATGACTTTTCTCTTGTTTTGAAAAGCATGTATACTAAATTTTAAAGAAATTGTAGATTTTATATAGTGCATATGACCATTCATCTTTCTGATTAAACACGTTTAAAATGACAGGTTAAAAATCGTAACTTTCCAACTAAAATACTTCTCATGCGGTGAAACAACTTTTACAGACCAACTAGGTAAAGAATGGTTCTGAGTTTTCGACTAATATATATGCAAATATACAAAAAGTCATGTCTAGTAACTGTACAAACTTAAGGTACTTTTCTAATAATTCTTCTATAAACAACGTTAGTGGGAAAAGTAGCATTTGTTCTTTAAAGAAGACGATTAAAATTGAAACACCGATTCTTGGCGAAAACAACAAATTTCTTTTTTATTCTTAATTTCTAAAAACTGTTTTTAAAAAAATACTAGATTTCAGTTTAATTTTTTTTCAAAGCTTATAATAATTTCAATGATTGTACAATGATTGTTTTAATATTTTAGCCTTTAAAAGACTATTTTCTAAAATTTTAAAAAGTCTGCAATATCTAAAACGTTGATTATTTTAAAAATTAAGTTGAACAAAATTAACATTGATAAATGGACGAAACATTTGATGAAAATAACAAATAAATAAAACAAAACAAAAAATAAGAACTTAAGAAAATAATATAGCAATTTAAAACTGATGTAATTAAATTAATGTAGTAAAACAAACGGAATATCTTACAAAACTGAAACTAGTGTAACTAAAAATTGTATTTTGAATATTAAAGTCGTTTTCAAATTCTCTTTTATGAATTACATGGGTTGAAGTTTTTGATGAAAGATGTTAAATTCCAAGTAATTAAAACTTAATTACAAATCTAATTAACATTTTGAGCAATTTCTCAGATTCTATAGAATACAAAATATGACGATGAATCGACAAAGATTCTTGGCCAAATTATCAGCCTATTTCAATTTTGAATAACGGAGCATGATGCACAGGAAAGCAAAAAATGTGCCTACAGATAAAATGATATCATTCCAAAATTATTCATACCTCACCATGAATTTTCATTTGAAAATTGCCTATATTTTCAAAATTAATTGTTATCTGAAACTTGAAACGAAATTATAAATATTTAATGCATCGCAATCACTTCTATGTCTTCCTTTGAATTACATTCTTGCAATCCAGACCATTCTTTCAACCGAGGCTATTCGTTTGTTGCAGATTTAATTAATTACTAATTAAATGAGCGAGTAATTACAGGAATGTTTGTTTTGGTAAATAAGGTTGCTTTCGGATTCTGACATGTCACTCTTCAACAGGTTGGAAGGAAATTCCTTCAGCTGTTCCATCGCAACTGGAAATTTTCTCTTCTTTGTTGTAATTATAAGCAAACTGTGCTATTTTAAGAGATTTGTAATTCTAAAATATGTGAAATATTTTATAATGTAGAATTAAGATAATGAACTAAGCTGGAGAATTGATTTTAGGAAATATTTTATAGCGCAGATTCAAGATAATGAACTAAAAGCTGGGGAATTGATTTTGTAAAATATTTTATAGTGCAGATTTAAGTAAATTAATTAACCTTTAGAGTTCATTTTGCGAAATGTTTTATAGTGCTGATTCAAGATAATGAACTAGCTGAAGGATATTGATTTTGTGAAATATTTTACAATGCAGATTCAAGATAATGAACTAAGCTGCAGAGCTGATTTTCGGAAATATTTTATAGTGCAGATTTAAGATAATTAACTAAGTCACGATCACTGAAAAAATTTCATCCATTTTTATTTTTTTGAAAGTTAAGGATACTAGCATACGCTCTTAAGGCTGTCAGTATTCTAAAGTCGCAGAGACAACCATTTTGTGCAGGGTGTGTCAAACATTTTAGATTTCTTCTAATTTCGGAGGAAATTTATTTACAAATAGAAAAGAATTATTGTGAATCTGTTCATGTTAATTTGAATATAATTGTTTGTTGTGAATCTGCTCATGTTAATTTAAATACAATTGTTTGTTGTGAATCTGATCATGTAAATGTGAATATAATCGTTTTTTGGGAATCGACATGTTTTAAAGTGAATAGAATAATTTAAAACTTAATAAAACTATAGAATGAAATTTAATGGAGTAGAGGGAGGTCAAGACACCCAAATTGTAGATGTATATCAAATTTAAGAAACAACGGTTCCAGGAAATGGTACCAAAATATATAATTCATTATTTATTCGATTCCTACTATTAGTTCATACTTTCACAATACTTATTTATTTATATATTTTATTCAAATTACCAATTGTTACCAAAATACTTTTCATATGTCCACTCAAGTTCAAATACATTTTTTAAAACTTGTAGTGGATGGCACTCGATGTTAATACATTTTTTCTTTAAAATATCAATTCCTTAATTTGGTTTAATTAATTTTTAATAGTTTAAATAGAGTTTTTAGCAGTTTGTAATGAAAATTGAAACTAACCGGCAGTAGCTGAATCAGTAAAATGCGAGGAATTCACTATTTTTCACATGAAGGTAAATAATGCGAGTTCAGTTCTTGCGATAATCGATCATTTTTTGATAATTATTTAACAAAAATTAACTGGAATAAAAATTTTCTTTCTTGACCTAACAAGGAATTGAATTAAATTAAATTTTCTAATGTTATTTGTTAAATACTTAATTACAAGAATATGACAAAATACGATAGATATTAAAAAATATATGAAATATAAAAACAATAAATTATCTATGTATACAGGAATTCGTGGATGGAATTCAGCCAATGATTCTTTGTTAAACTCCTCGCCTTGAAAGGATTTAATGTGGTCGCAAAATATAGGATCAAAAAGGAATAATGTTAATTAATTGCATCATATTTTTTTGATGGAAGGGACAATTTTATCAGAAAGATCTCTTACATTTTAATATATTTTCTCACATTTCGCTCTTATCCCGATCCCTTTGTAGGAGTTTTAATTAAATGATATACCACAATTATAAACGCGTTTGTTTCGGTATAAACCCCCATTTCTGACAAGGAGGTTTTTATGCGCGGATAAAAGGAAATCTCTTTGTTCTTCGCGCACTCATTATATTTATTATCGCACACCCGCACACCCTCTTGTTATTATTATTATTATTTCATTGAAGACCGGAAAGGAGACATGTAATAACGAAACTCGACATGAAACGTTTGGCGCCGCAAATTTAATTAATGACGCGCTTTCTTGCAGAAAATATTGCTCTGAAAAAGAAGGAACGCATAACACCACCAACAATAATAACAATAATAAATGAACAGAGTTTTAAAAAATGCCGTTAGATGGAGGGCGAAAGTGGAACAAAATTAACGAGAGTTTAAAACCACTCCACTTTGTACCCAGCAAGACGGGGAAGTAATCTTTTATGCAAGCTTAAAGTTTTTCTGTTAAGAGCGGGAAAGCTTGGAGGACTTCGTTTATAGGAGAATAATTGGGAAAGCAGCGGTTCTAAAGGGTGTTTCTCTGACGATGTGCGCCGTGTCAAGATCTTTAAAAGCAGTTTATTCGTATGATTAAATGCAAATGAAACGGAATTTTCTTAAAGACTAAATGAACCTCTTTTCTACCTGAGTAAAAATTAACCTCTTTTTAATGCAATTATATGCCTTTAATTTATTTACGAATTTCGGTTTATAATTCTACGTTTGCTTTATCTGTGTACCAGGATTTTAATCTTTTTAGGTATTAAGACTTTCGAGTGTGAGTTTGAGGGAGTTTACTGGCGCTAAAACCATTTCTGATTATGCAGCACCAATTACAAGTTGTATGCAAAGAATTATGTATTGTTCATGTTTTAAAAGTTTAAAAGTATGGTTCATGTTTTAAAAGTTTAATCAAAATCTCTGTTGAAATATTCTATTCTAAATTTAAAAATATATGTATATATAAACTGTTATATAGATTTGAAGCTTCAAAAGAGAATGAAAAAATACTTATATAAGATAAAAGAAACCAATCATCTTTAAAAAAGATAAATAGTTGATGAGTCACTTTATAAAGGCTTTTAAAACAAAATGACAGGAGTTTTTAAAAAGATAAATAGT
>JAPMOQ010011374.1:146780-163471 GCA_026543055.1 Argiope trifasciata | reverse complement strand
GTGTGCGAGGTAAAATTAGGTTACGATTTATATACCTAAACAATTTTTCGAGTTCCTTAAACCGGCAATAAAAACCAAACTCCCGGGAACTAGATTAAAATGTCAAAAAAAGAACGGAACGGAATAAAAAACAACTGCAATATCATCAACTTTTCACAAAAGAATGTAACATCACTGCTCTGTATGGTATTATTTTAGTTCCTTTTTTTTTCACTTTTTCGGAGCAACAGACGCAAAAACTTTTACTCCAAAAAATGTTGTATTATTATTCTTTATTCTTTTTTTCCCGCCGTTCCTTTTCTTTGGAGTTCGAAATGTGATTTGATATCATTACTGGTCTCGCCGTTTCTCGGATACGAACGTAATTTCGCGGGAGCAACGGGTCTTTTCCCTTTTGTTGTCCCTGTTTACGGTTATAACATAAAAAAACGGAGGGAAATAAATTTATTGTTCTTGTTGCAACACATCTTTGGAATTTTACGAAAGTTTTTATATTTCATTTCGTCTCGCTAGTTTTTCATTCGAGACTGGCACAGGACATATGTTTTTAAGGACGAAGGTCTTTTATTTAACATGATAAATATACACCGTTACTTCTTTTGTTACGAACAAATGAAAAATAACTTTGTTATGACAAAGTTGCGATCGGGGACAATCAATGTTTTTCTAAGAAATATCGTTCTTTTATAAATGTATCTGAGCGAATAAACTATTTCAGACCAAAAAAAGTTCTGAATTGAAAAAATTTTCTGATACAAAACATTCAGAAAAATTTTAGTTAGAAAAATCTAGATAATTCGACAACTTTTCAAAAACTCAAAACGAATAGGGACTCAACTTTTTAAGAACTGAAAGAAGAAACTGTTATTTTAATAGTGGTATTAACAAGAATTTTTTAACCTGTTTTCAGAGGTAATAATTTAGCTATGTAAATATGTTTACTTAGGTTAACTGTATATTACCATAAAAATCTATTATATGTATACAAAATGTAACAATATATATCTTTTCAAAAGCAGTTTTTAATTTAATTGTTTTGGCAGCCAGCTGATCCGCATGTAATACTGGATTTTTTAGCTGATAAAAAATACATTACATTAATAAGAAATTATAATAATTAAATTATATTATTAAGAACTATATTCATTAAAAATGTTATATTAGATATACGAATAATTAATAAGAAAAATACGAATTTAATGTTACCAGTCTACAATATATTACTGATCATATAAATTGAATGTAAGATACTTTAAGAAATGAAAGTCCCATTTCATATTTAATGCACAAAGAAGAGAAAATTTTTATTTTTTCAACATTAATAAAAACACCCATTTGAATGGTTCGATGAAAGTATGTTTATTAAAAGTTAATCTGAATTCCATCATCATGATAGAAACATTGCTACGGATGAATCAAATTAAATTTTTAAAAAGTTATTAGTATTAGGGAAAAGTTGTAATGAAATAAAATTTATACAATGAAAAACATTTTTCTTTAATTTTTAGAAAATATATAAATTAAAAGGAAGAAATAATAGATATAGATAAAAGAAAACTAAATATATAGATGACAAAAAATACACATCTAAAAGACTAGCTGATACTTTTAAATAAATTTTTAGAAATTTTGTCGTGTTTATTTAAAATTACGGTACAACTTTGATATACACCCCCAAAAATTACGCGCCAAATTTGGCACTCCCTACGGACTTTTTAGGGTTGCTTTTTAGGTAGGATTAATTATTTGTGTTTAGCAAGAATCCATCTTGGCGAGAAAAAAAAGGCACAAAAAGCGGGTATTTTGCTTGGCGAGAAAAAAAAATCGCCAAATTTCCAATTTGGGGGTGTATATCAAAGTAGTTCCAAAATTACATTTGAGCCCTGAAGAGTTGCCAATTGAAGCTAACATTGAAAAGTTGGTAAAATCCTATTTTAGCCCACCTCTGGCGACTTTTTCAAAATCTCGCCAAATCGAAAGTATTTGAATTAAAAGGTTGAAAAAAAGAATTCTTACCTTTCGCCAAAAAATTCTTACTCTCCAAAGGTGGTCTAAAATAAGATCGACCCGAAAAGTTGTCTTCTGACAGGCTTGAAGAGGTAGTATGCAGCTTTTACAAAAATTGGACAAATACTACAGATTTCAATTTAAAATAAACCTTCAACTTTATATACAGTTGAGTTGAGTTGTATGGGGTTTATTTTCGCAAGAGCCATGTTTGTCTAAACTGCGCCAATCAAAAGGTAAAAGTATAAAAGATTTTATTTTCAAACTCATTTGTTAAAAAATAGCACAGATGTTATAAGATAAAACTATGACATAACTTTTTATACAAAGATCATGCCCGTAGAATAGACAGAAAACATATTAACTTGATAAGCCATGCTTATTAAATGGCGATATTGGTTCGTATTGACGAAGGCAATCCCCAAACTTTTATTTTACAATTTCAGTCGAAAGAGGAAGAAAGTTTTTGGAGGCAGAATCAGACGAATAGTGATGAAAATTTTACAGTTCATGAGGTTACATATCAAATTAATATTTGCACAATTGGTATCAAATTAATTTATTTCAACAGTTGTGTTAATAACCACTATATGCATGTAATTGTACAAACTGACTGATATTGAATACTTTTAACTCAAAATTTGATTCAGATTTATATTTTCGACGTTGAATGTATATTTCAAATATTTTACTTATTACATTTTGTAGTCATAGTATTCTCTTGTTCTTAAAAACGCGCATATATAAACTTTCTGTTAACAGATTTCATTTAAAATTAGAAATCTGCAAATTTGGAGCTAGGGCAGCATTCCAAAATTCAGCTTTTTTCAAAAGAATTATTTTCTTTTTGAATTATTATGTTCATAAATAGGCAAGAAAAAAATTTAGAAATTTAAGAAAAGTTCGAAATAAAAATTGTTTGGTAAACGCAATAATTTTTTCTTTTTATACTTTATTATACGAAAAAATGAATTTTGAGTTTTATTAGAAAGAAAAGGTCATAAAAATCTGAAGGGTAAGAAAAGGTCATAAAAATCTGAAGACCGAATTGTTCAACTATTACAATACTCTACCCAATTATAATTCTAACACAAATAAAGTATACCAAGCAATATAATTTCTTTTAAAAATTTAGTTCTTACTTAAATCAACAAAGAAATATTTCATTTTAAGTTACTTTTCATTAAATAATTATCAAAAAAAATTATTGTTCTTCGCAAGAAGTGAGCTCTTATTCTTCACTCTCAAAAATGCTGAAACCCTCGCATTTGCACCGATTGAACTACCACCCTCTGATTCTTATTACAAACTTCTAAAATTCTAATTAAAGTATTAAACTTTAATTAAATTTAAGCAATGAATTAATATTTGAAAAAAAAAACTGTTTTGACATCAAGCGTCATCCACTACAAGTTTTAAAAAAATGTATTTGAACTCGAGTAGATGAATAAAAAGTATTTTACTAACGATTGAAAATTTCAACAAGATATTTACAGGGAAAGTGTGAGCTAACAGTAAGAAATGATAAAAAATGAGGAAACAGATACACAAACTGAAGCTATTATGGAGCATCTGCGCACATGCTGATGCAGCAGCTGCCCGATTCAAATCAAGCCGCTTTCACCTTCGTCGGGTCTATCCAAACACGGGCCCTCTTCCTCAAACACTCGTGAGGATTAGGGGGGATAATCTGGAGGAGCGGCTTTGACGTGCGGCTGACAATCTAATTGCTGCAGATACCCGACGCGCCCAGATTGGAGGGGGAGAGCAGTAGGGGGATGGGGATAATTCAGGCATATCTATTCTACGAACAGGAGGACTTAAAATCACTTCCCTGCATATCGTATGCTTCATGAAAGCTGGCTTTTATTTTTAATTTTTAATCTCTTACTTGTATTTTTACTTTCGTGTTTAGTAGCTGTCGAAAAATTCGAAGCATACTTTTGGCCTAGCTGAGTTATGTCTATCGCAAAGAAAACTAAGATCTATTTGGATTCAATGAACATTATTCCAAAAAGTAGCATTCTACGTACATCTATTTATTTTCTGTTATTTTTGTGTTTGTACTCAGCGTTTATTTGTATTTGTGTGGCGATGGTGTTGGCAGATTTGTGCCAATGTGTAGGTTGAATTCAGCCAAGGATTGCACCTCTGATGTTTGAATTTGATGTCCAGTAACTTATTCATTCGACAAAAGCGAACGTTGATGTCTAGTAGCTGTGACTGGTTTATTAAGATGTCACCACATTTGTGTGTGCGTGTTGCTCTCTCTTTTTGTTTCTGCCCTCGTTTAAAATTTATTGTAGTATTTTTTTTTGTTAGTATTTTTCAGAATCTTGTTATCACAAACAAACTATACATCTGCTTCTGTAAATCGAAACAAGTTTTCAGTTCCTGCATGAGAGTTAGCTAAATAAGCCAAATCCATTTCCAAACCTGACTTTCAAAAAGCTCATTTCTTTCGGCTGTGCTTCATCCAATATTAAAATACCTAAACATATTTCAATCAATAAAAGTCAGAAGTCGAACAATAGTCACAGGGATGGATAGAATCGGAGCGTCTTTTCATGCTCATTACACTGTTGAAATAACCAGAGGGTTATAATTGCAATGGTATAAAGCGGTATTGTGTGTCGATGACAAAAATGCTTAAATCTAGACTGATGAAATTTGATATACGTACTTTACACCAAATTTTAGTGTCAATCTGTAAGTAAAAAAGACCTCCAATTAAATATTTGTGTTATATATTCAGTAAAAATGTTGAATTCCCGTCAAATAAATACATTTCATAACTATCGTTATTAATGCCACTCAAGGTATTTGCTGTTTTCCCTAAAGTCTCCAATTTAGAAGGAAGAGAATAAGACATTTATTGGAGGGAGGGCTAAAAAATTTCGTGGAGATCGTTCTGGCTGGTTTTATTTCAAAAAAGGGTTTCTAAGTTTTTGATGTGTGAATTATGCTGGTGTTAAAGCTTCGGCGCATATTATGTGCATTTTTTAAAGTACTGAAAATATCATGCTCTACTTGATCAAGCGTAACCCCGGTATAAATATGTGTGCCCAATTTTATTTATCTAGCTCTCTGTGTTTACATGCTAATTTATAATTGAGCAGCCGGATGGACAAACAAACTTTCTCTGAATAGATTTTGTTCAAAATTTAATATAAACCTGCAATTTTGAGGGACAAACCATATATCAAATGTTATCCGTCTTCTTCAAATCATTTTTGTGTTATCTTTGTTACAGAAGAAGATCTTCCAAACCCATAAATTTCGAACTTAGGGAAGTATAAAGTGTGAAGATTTGTCCAAATCTCTAGTTCGAATTTTTAGACGACCATATTTCCTTAGTACTACGTATACGAAAAAGTAAAAATACAGTTCATAAATACAAAAACCCTCTTTCTTGCATTTAATATATACAACTTACTCTTCAATCTAGCAAAATATAATAAGCAAATCAAGATATATTACAGAAAATAAACTCCCATAGTGCTAATTTTTAACTATGCCTCGTTTCGAAATTAATTACTAATTATCTCGTTTAAACTAAATCAAACTCTAAAAGAGTTCTATTGTTACATCATGCCAAAACAAATCATTCTATCGCATTGCATAAATAGTTTGTTATTCCTCACAGAGAAAATTTAGTGCAATAAGAAATATTTAATTAAATCAAATTTAAATTAAGTTCAATTAATTAAGAAGTAGAAATATACAAAAGTAGAAAATTCATTAAGTGATTCTCGTGTTCGTTATCTTATGATATTTATTAGGAAAGGTTTTCTAAGATGTTCCATCCCCAGATAATACACTCTTTTACAAATTAGTAAAAATCTTAACGCACTTTTCAACTAATTTAATTAACTTTTATCACACTTCAAAAATTTTAACTAAATTTAACCACAATTTAAACAAGTTCTAAAAATTCACAGTGATAATTTTAATTGAAAATTAACTTTATTTCATTTACCAAAATGAACCAATTCTACTAATAAACAAACCTTTTCAATTCCAACATATCCTTGCGGACTTCAGTAGAAATTGGAAGCCCAGAAAACACTAATTTATTCAAAGGCAATCTGCATTTCAGATGACATCGATAAGAACCGGAGAATGGCTGTGCCGTTGCCAAACCACAAAATGTAAAACCCGACACGCATTTCCATTCAATATTAAAGAGCGTTTTGTCCAAGGCCACTTATAGTAGACACTTCCCAGAATCAGCAAAGGCCCCATAGGAGAAAACCTGAGATTTAATTATCGTTACCTCTCCCCGGTACCACTCCCATGACGATACATACGCAGACGATTCAGGAAATTCAATCGCGTTCGCTGGAATACCCTAGAGTCAAAGAGATTCATTCCTCCACCCTCGCTCTTTCTGTGACTGACTGTAACTGTAACTTCGCACGGAACCCGAATTTTAACACAGAAGTTTTACACGTAAAGTCTTTTCAATTATCGAGATGGCGACCAGGACCCGCATTTGGTGGAATTGCATATCCGTGATGGCCAACAATAAAGAATATTATCGCCAATTAACTTGCTTCAGTTAACTAGGAACTCGGCGTTTGGCCCAGAGTGTTCAATTAAGTCCAGATCAGACTTGGCGCCTTTTGGCGCAGGGCCAGGATTATAACTCCTGATTACACAGCCAACCATAAAGAATATTATCGTCACTTCATCTGCTTTGGTTAACTGGCGTGCTCGGATTGGCGTTTTCAATTAAGTTCGGATAAGGCTGTTAGCTTGGATTGGATGTCTCTTGGCGACTGGATTGTTCTGTATCCGATTATATTGATATTTGCAAGAGGGTAAAATCGCATTTAATAATCCATACTTAATTTGGCTGAAAATGAGGAGACAAGATGAAGATGATTGGGATTGTTCTAAGGGTCTTAACATGAGTAGATTGGGGATAGTAAATGTTGTCATGTTGAATATATTTAAAATGGAACATTATTAATGTTCATGGAAGGGAGGTTTGTAAAAGGATCTGGTATAATAACATTCTACTCTTAATAAAGTTCGTAGGGCGAAATGCCTCTTCATATATTCTTGCAGATCATATATTCAAATTATTGAAATACCTACATCATATCCAGAGAAATAAAATAGTGTATATTTACTAGAAAATTTATTTTAATTGCCACCTGAAACAGAGATATTTAATAGTTAGAAATAATTAATAATCCTGAATAAAAGGAAAACTAAACGGAGCAAAATTTTTAATAGCGTACTATAAAAAATATATTAAACATAATTTAATTAAAATTTAAAGAGTGGGAAGAAGGAAGAATAAAGATTTCAATCACTTTGATAATAAAATTTAGTTTTAACGAATTTTGTAGAATGTTTTGGCATTACTGATAGTGCATCAAATTGACTAAAACTCCCATTAAAAATAATGAAAAACTTGTACGAAAATGAGAGATAAAATTAAAAAGGTAAATTCTTCTAATTTTATGATAGTAAAATTGTCACTTTTATATGCTATTTGTTTGTTCCGGAAAAATATAAACATCAATTTCAGTGGGCAAGTCATAGCGATTAGAGCATCAGACGATAATTAAGCTTATCTTTCACAATTGAATTTTCTATTTCAAACCCAATTAATTTTTCATTTTAAGTTTTCTATTTATATTTTTATTCCTATGCTTCAATGGTCTTGTTGGAGCCATAGTGGGCATTCTCAAGAGTATTTCTAGCAATATTTTTCACAATTATTAATTAGTTAAAAGAAATATTGAATTCAATGCAGCTGTAAAAAACGTTGGATGAAACAGTCAGTTTTTTTTAGCAATAAATAATAAGTGCCTATACCACATACTTTAGCGTTTAGATAGAATTAGAATTAAGTCGAATTTCAACGATTAACTAACATTCTTTGTATTTAACTGCTGATTTTTCATAAAAAAATATTCAATTTTTATATATCTTAAATATTATATCCTTTATTATTATAATTATAATCGAGTCTAATAATAAATTTTTCTGAAATTCATTATTAAATGCTATTCTAAATCTCTTAAAAACTCAAAAGTAAATAAAAATGAAGCGATCAAATGAATGTACAGTTTTAAAAGCCTCAAAATATTGATATGTATTCAAGAATGAACTTTTTAGGTAGGCAGAACTGCAATAAATACGAAAATGAATGAGAAAATAGAAATTTTATTAGCATGATGATAACTTAAAAAGAATGGGTAAAATTGCGATTCCTGTTTTGGAATGAAATAACCGAAGAATTTGAAATATATTACAAGTTTTCCTTTCTATTTTCTGCGTTAGCTTGCAAAGCATATATTATCCATCGTTCTTTTAATTATTTTTTATAATAAAATAACTGATAATAACAAATATTTCCATATATGATATGAACAAGGATGATCAAAATACTATTTATTTCTTTTTGGCGTTAAACTTTCATGTCAGACGATTTTCACTACAAGATTTTTAATATGAAAAACAAACTGTTCAATTGGCTAAATATCAAAATTCAGGCAATTTGTTTCCATTTGTTCTTTGTCGTTTTTCTGCAAGTTCCAACGATTAATTTTCTTATTTTTATTGAAGTTAAATAAAGTAGAACATTAGAAATCCGTGGTAGTTTTCAAGACTATTTTTGGAATTATTCCTGAACATATATATATATGCAAATATAGTATATAATCATAATTGCCTCCTTCTTACAGTCAGTAATGAAGGTGGACCTGTCCTTATATGGACGGCCAAGTCGTGGTTTTCTGCTGGACCAATAATAAACTTAACGGATCACTGGAGATAAGTATAGAGCAGTTGTAGCCGAACAGGTCCATCCTAGGATGATGAGTCATTACAGTTTAAGAGCCATTATAAGAGCCAAAGACATACAAATTAACAGGGACACTTTTTTTCTATGCGAGGTATTGCAGAAATTTCATTTTTGTTCTCTCAATTTTTTGAGGAAAAAATATGCTGGTGTTTATTAAAAATGCTTCTGAAACTTTCCAGTTTACAAGTTTTTCGTTGATTGTTTTTTATTTTTATTTTAAATTTATTTTTACTCTCTAGGATCCAAACATCCTAGTTCATCTTAGGATGATGTCCTGCAAGACAGTGAATTTCCCAAAATGATAAAACACCTATCTAATCAGCGAGCTTTTTCACTCATGGTTTGATGAAAAGGTGGATGAAGTTCAGCATCTGCCTTGACCCGCACAGTTACTCGAACCTCAATACAATAGAGCCCTTATGGTCTATTTTAGAGTGTTCAATATGAAATCGATATCCTCCAACGGCATCTCTTCCAGAACTTTCACGGTATCTCCAGAAAGAATGGTACAATATTCCTCTAAACACTATTCGACACTTGTATTAATCGATTTCTAGGCGAATACAAGTTGTATTTCATGCCAGGTTTTTCTAAAAAAAAAACCACCCGTTTTAACTATATATATAGCTTTCAGAGCATCTTAAATACTTAAAAAGCCAAAACAATACTACAAACATTTTAGAATTCCATTGGTTTCGTTTAATCTCTTCATTTCACATCATAATTTACAAACCACTGACATATTACAAAATGTTTATATTTCATCATCAATATTATACAAAATAATAATAATAAAATATGCTTATCAAAGAAAATAATTTTGCTTTTACTTTTTAATAATATTTTTAATGAAATAAAAATTGCAGCAGCTATAAAATGTCGGAAAAGGAATCATCTGCTAAATGTCTATTAACAAACTAAGATTATAATATTTACAGAACATTAATAAATGATTCTTTATAAATCTAAGGTGTTTCTATTAATCACCTGTATATATGTTCATGCATATGTAAATACATCTTGGAGTTCAGGCATACGAAAGTTAATCAGCTATCTTTATTCCAATATTGCAAATTGTATTCCAAATCGTATATAAAAATTTTAATATGCCCAGGAGAATAATCCATGAGTTATAATAGTCAACTTGTAAAGCACCTGAGATATTCATTTTGTTGAGGTGGTAGTAGCATTTTTCTGACTAAAGATTATTGAATAAGCACTTAATAAATAGAAAATTTTAAGGCAAATGAATATGGCTCCACTTTTATTGCTTTTCTGATAATTATTTTTGATCTACGGTGTTTTGTTAACACAAGTTTTATTACATCAACAACATAGTAAAACAGAAAATACTCCACATTAATTAAATTAAAATGCTTGGAGTACTGATGAATCGCTTTAGAGATTAGCGATGCATATTTTTTATGCAGAATTAATGGAGATTCGTTTTTGTTTTATATTTCTTTTTCGTGATATCTGGACGTAAAAGCATAGTTTTGGAATCCAGTCACGCGATTGGCTCATCAGGACGTTCCATCTGCAAGCCATTAAACTTTTTAAGTAGCGGATACTCATAAAGATTCGGAGACAAAAGTTATTTATGACACATTAAGATTCAAGTACGTCGTTTGGATTTCAAAATAGAAGGATAATTTTTCCTTTCACTCTATGTTATCTTCTTATCTTGTATAAAATTGAGCATAAATGTTGTTAAAAAATGATTCTAACACATCACATCATTTAAATTAAATTAAACTTAAATTGTAAATTGCATTTTTATCAGTCGGACAATTAAATTTTCATTTCAAATTAAGTTAAATATTACAATAGACCATCAGAATTTAGCTAACTTTTAATAACAATGTTTCAGAAATTTATTTAAAATAGTTTTTGACTTTTTTCCTTGAATAAATCATGCAAAAAAAACATGCTTTTAAAATCCTTTATTTACTTAAATATACTTTAATTCTTAGAAAAAGCTTGCTGCCATTTGGCAATACTGGATTTTGATTTTTAAAAATATTATGAATAGCATTAAATATAAGTAATTTCTTTTTTGTAGAAATAAAATATGATATAGTTTTAAATTTAAAAACAAAAAAAGACTAATATTCTAAAATCGAAATACCTAAATATTCGACTTCGAGATTTTGAGAAAGGAAAAACACATTTTTTACATGCGCATGAAGTTATATTAAAATGTATACAGTCTTAATTAAAATATTCTATTTACTTTTTTTAAAAACATTTGTGTTGTCACATGCATGTTGTAAATTTATTAAATAATTTATTAAGTATATATCTTATTGGCAACAACATATAATAGAGCAACAGTATTATAAAATTTTGTAAGACAAAATTGGATATATTTTTTAAAAATAACAATTTACTTTTAAGCTGTATAATTATGAATTATTACGAATTAATCAAATATTACGAATTTGCAAAGTTAATTCTTAAATCATTTAATATCTGTTTTGCTTTGTATTCAAAGATAGTAAATTCATTAGATAAATATGAAAGACTATCAAACTATAAACTCAATTTTCAAATCGTTAGTATGTATGCATCACTGTTTTTAAATACTCAAACTTAAATTAAATACATTTTTGCCAAGAAGAAATATTTTTTCTTTTTTCGGAAGTTATCTTATATACTAGAATTATGAAATTTTATTCGGGATGAAATTACGATATATTATTAATTCTGTAGTTTTTAATTATCAATAAATATATTATTTAATCAAAATATGGATTTTACGTCATCTGGAAGTCAGTTTGTGAAATAATGATTTTAGAAACTATGCTAAAATTCCAAATTTGAAATATTGCTTACCTTCGCAGTAATTAGTCTGAAAAGGAAGATAGTTTTACAGACAAAATGACCGCTAAATGCATGCTGGTTTCTTAAAACTTGTCAAAGCAGATTATTTGGCGATTTCATAATGAATTCAAAGACAAAAATGAAAGACCAGGATGTTCGAGAATTTTGTCTTGAGTTGAGTTCCAATCACTACTGTATATTATTTGCTGTACCGTCATGGAAGCTGTAAACTCGTCTATAGGCGAGTAGACGAGTTGAAAGATACTAGTAGTCGAACGAAATCTCTCTTTAGTAAATTAATTTCCTGCTCTCTCTACATTTTATTTTTACAGGTTATTTATTATCATAGTTTGTAAGTCATTGTTTATTGTAAGGACTATTTATAGCATGCTTTGTCTGTTTTTGATTTATTATATGTGTTTTAATGTAGAATCAAACGTCATTTCATTTACAAAACCTTTCGTCCAAAGTCAACCTATGCACGGATTTTGATTCAGAAAATATAAAAAATAGAGAAATAAAAACACCTGAAAATATTATTGATAAAAAAAATAAGAAAGCATGTTTTTTAAATCGAAAATCAAACAACATTATAAAAAAAAAATAAGTATCAATATCTAGAGTATTAAGAAAAAAGTTTTGGGAACATCGGAATTTATTATTATTTAGAATTTTCATGTCTGTTTTGTCAATTTCTGACTCAAAATGTTTAAATAAATCATTACTCATTATATGTTTCTGTAGGTTTTTAATGGGAAACTATGTTAAAAGTCTACGGCATCGTAGAATTTCGGCTTCAATATCTAATTCGACAAAATACTCCACATACGTGTGCTCCACTTAAAATTTAAATCGACAGTCAGTCGAGAGAAGTACCCTCAAGTTGACAAGACATGAATGTTGGGGCTGTCGCTTCAAGTGTGGCCTTTATTAACAAGCAATTAACAACCACCCTAATTCATGCCCTTCCTGTATCTCGAAATTTTAAATTAATCAAACCAATCTATCTAAGTTTTTTGAAATAAAATTCCTCTTATCTGTAAAGTTTTGAAATAATTTTAATTCTATATAATATTTCGTTCTCCTTGATAATATAATTCATTTCACCATTTTTATAAAATAATTTAGTACTTTATTTTAATTTGCGTTTTTATTTTTATATATTATTTCGTGTATATATATATATATATATATACACAATCAAACGATTCTATTGAATTAACTATATTTTTTATCAATTTTTTTTTCATTTTTATAAAATTTAAAAAATTTTACATGTTTCTAACATAAATTTATTTTTCGAGTTTTAGAGCTTTATAGAAGTCTGAAATAACATTTTGATTTTGTTAAATATATTTCTGTTAATAGTACAATAACTAATGAAATATTTTGATTTCATCGTTATTTTAATTAATTTCTTCATTTTTATAAAATCAAACGATATTTCAGTACAAATTATTTTCATTTATTCCTAAATTTTATCAAACTTAAGGAATTCTGTATAAAGTTTCGTGACAGCTATTGTTTTCACGTACTTCTCCAATTTTATCAAATTAATCTGTAATATTTTTTAACGAAAAGTATGATATTTAAACTTTTAAGTTTGGCTGTATGAATATATCAATGCTTTCAATAAAGAAAAAATAAAATTACAAAATAAATAAATAAAATTTAAAAAAAAATTGATGTAAGATAGATTTGATAAAATAAACAAAAGAAAAATGATGGAAAAAGATAAGCAAAAACTGAAACTTTTCGAATTTTGGGAACTGCTTCCAATTATTTTTATTGCCCAAAAACGTATACGTGATCCTACTCATAAATAGAGAAAACGAAACTACTTCTTTTTGAAAAACTCGTTTCAAATAACGAATAAAAAACAAAGAGGAAATAAATGAAATTCAATAGTTCAGCAGAAAAATTTCAGATATGCCTCTTTCCACTTTTCCATTAAAATTACTTTTTTGAAGTAAAGTATATAAAAACATATTCTAGAAAGAAATATTAAAAGTTGGAATAAAAATGTTTTTTTTTTAATTATTTTCCAAGACTTCTGCTATATTGAAGGATATTTGATACAACTTTTGAAAACCATAATGTATTAATTACTAAAAAATAATGAGTTTATAAAATAAATTTAAAAAATGAAATCTACGATGGCAAATTTCAAGTTATCATGTGAGTGCATTATTATTATTTAAATAATCATTTGTCTTAGTTAATTTAAGTCATTAACCAGTTAATGATATCTCTATTAGTCTCTATCCCTACATAAATATATAATGATAATTTTTTTCAACTTTCAACTTCAATTTTTCTAGCTGGCAAACAAAGTTTTGGAACTCGAACCAATTTTAAGCTGTAAAAAAACCGATCGCTTTTCTAGATATCGACTCATGCGTAATCTGGTAAACCATGATTGTTTTAACCCGTCTTAAAATGGTTAATGGCATAAATTAATTAAGAGAATTTGCAAGTATTCAGTGAATGAATAATTTGGAAATCAAGTTGTAACTTTAGTTGGTGATAAATCGCCAAATATGACAACCTTCTGCTTTATTTTCTAACAACCTAAAAACAAAACAAAAAATGATGCTTCAAAAGCGATAAATCGGTAGTTTGTTGCCTACTGCTTTTGAGGCGTCAATAATTTGTTACCTATGCATCTTAAGGCTCCAAAAATCTCAAACCAAAATAACATCGAGTTCTCACATGATAAAATTTTCTTTAAAAAATATTACATAAAGTGTAACTTGGAGGAACTCAATGTCGTAAAGTACATTGTTTGGTACAAAATGAATTTGAATTATTTTTTATAAACTGGGGCAAAATTCATTCTAAATTCTTATGATGATATTTGGTTAATGGATGAATAGAAAGGATTGCATAAAAATAGTTAAAATAAAAGATGTAAAGTAATATCATTTGAAAAATCAAAACTTGACAAAAGATCTAAAAAGGCTAAATTAATTAAGTAGAACAATTTGATGTAAGATGAATTAAAATCATTAAAAAAGTATCATAGCCAAAATTACAAAAAAATAATACAAATTTTTAAACTTAATCTAAAAAAATAATTGAATGAGGTAATACTAATTACTGTATTATGCGGTAAAAAAAGTTTGGAATATCCTTTAAGGCTTTTGATTATTTAAAATGAAGAAAATAATTTATTTTCTAAGCGACTGAATAAAAAATCATATTTGTCATTCTTTTTGTAATATGCAAGATCTGTAATTTCCATACAGTAAAGAAGGAACAGATAAGTATATTTGGTCTGGTTTAATCACACCAATTTATTAATTAATATAGGTCTATTAATTTAATATATATTAAATATGAGTATATATTTAATATATATTCTTCACATAGTGGTTATTTGCTTTACGGAAAAATATGAATCAATAATTTTAGTGCTGTTCATAAAAGACAGAAACTCCAATTGAAATTTCGCTCTTTACCTATCAAAAATATTCAGAATTTGATCAATAATAAATTATCATATTTTGACCTCGTTTTCTTCTCTGTAACGTATTTAAATCAAATAAATCCAGAAACAGAGGTATTTGAAGAAAACTCACAAATAAATATGCAACAACAATTATAGTACCTTACCTGAAAAGCAGAAAACATCTCTTCGAATTTAGTTCTTAATTATCCAAGAATATTCTGTACTTGAGGAATAACGCGTCAATAAATTTTGAATTCGTGGCAACATATCTGATTCCAAATAAATTAATTCAATTTCCAATTAATTCAAATTGAAGGCTTACATAATACATTATCAAATTTTGAATTCGTTGTCTTCTCTGCAATTTATCTCCAATTCCAATAGAATGGATTTTTTTCTTCTTCCAACGGTATTTGAAGAAAATTTATGAATAAAGGTAGAATAATTTTAGCATTGTACCTTAAATGCAGAAAATGCCGCCTAGAATTTTATTTTTGAGCAACCCAAACATATTCTGCACTTGAGAAGTAATACATTATCAAATGTTGAATTCATTGCCTACTCTGTAACATATCTAATTCCAAATAAATTGGCGCAAATTCCAATAATTCCGAATAATTGCAATGGAACGTATTCCCACACACCCTAATAGTTCTCCCCAACTTACATATAAATATGAAGCAATAGTCTTAGTGTTACACATTAAATACAGAAAACACCGCTTGAAATTTTATTCTTTAGCTTTAACATTCTGCATTTGAACAACAATAAATCATAAACATCTGATTTCGTTGCCTTATTTGCAACGTATATAATTCCAAATAAATCAATCCCAACAGAATTGATTATTTTTTTACATATCGGTATTTGAAACCAACATGAGAATAAATATGAAACAATAACTTTATTGTTATACCTGAAATGCAGAAAACACCGGCTGGATTTTTGTCATTTAGCTACCCGAAAATATTCTGGATTTAAACAATAATACATTATTCAAATTTGATTTCTTTGTCTACTCTTACTGCTACATATCTAATTCCGAATAAATCCCTAAATCTATTTCCCTACCAAATCACACAAGACCCAACCCTTCCAATTTGCTTCCAACTTTTTCCCCATCTCAATGCAATTTTCCCCACTAATCCAAGACAACACAAGTCCAACTGCTCCACTTGCGATCTAATCCATCTATGTTCCCATTGATCGTGATAATCCCTGCCAAGGCTCGCTTGTTGATACATCCTTTAATAACACGGAAGATTGGCTCGCGATCAAGAGTCTGCACAAGATCTATGCACTCGGAAGATCATCAACAACTCGGGCCGGCCCAGGAGAAAAGTGCTAAGTCCAAGTCCCGTGAAATGGATGGTGGCCGTGGGAAATTGGATGAACTTGTCATTTGAGGGATGGATTCGAGCACAAGTTGCAAATGTGTTTAAGAGAAGAGAGCTGCTTGTTTCATTTAATGGTGTTGGAGGATGTTGTTTGTGGAAGTGTTTTAACAGTTTACGGGGCACAGAAGGATGTTGTTTGAGAAAATGTTTTAACAGTTTATGGGTCATAGGAGGATGTTGTTTGAGGAAG
>JAPMOQ010011374.1:64803-135872 GCA_026543055.1 Argiope trifasciata | reverse complement strand
ATACATACATAAGAAACATATTATAAACCTATAACAGCATAAACATAATAAACATTAATCAACAGCACGTTACCGCTTGAAACCTACTAGGCAATAGACAAAGAAAATTTAAGTGCTGCCATCTATAGCCATTATGGCGAACTAATAAAATTTGAAAATATCCTATCTGTAACTCCGAACTGTTCGACCGTAGCGCTTCAAAACCGGCGCCAATCGATTCCTCGTGGCCAAAAACCCAGACCCCCAAGTTTACCGGAGTTTATTAATTCTGGGGCGATTTTCGACTTGGCAACCATTTCTCGTATTATAGTATTAGATTAAACAACCAAATACCATACATTGTATTTGAAAAAAGAAACAGGATGCATTTATTCATTATATTTACAAGATTACCATTTAGTAAAAATTACTAAACGAAAATGCAAGTTATCAAAATAACTCTTATTAAAACAATTACATTCTTACAGAAATGTAACCCATCTTACTTCATCAAGGGATGTTATGTTATCCATTATTATTCTCGTTCTAATTGTATAATTTTCAGCAGACATCCCTTAATTAGATTTCAAACAGTGCGATAATTTAATTAATCTAACTAACAAATGCATGATTAAATTAAAATCATTCAGATGTTAAAAATAGTTTCTCTCTATTTAATACAGCTAAAATGTCAATTTCCTGACTATTATCACCTTTAGCATTTGTAACCAGAATCCCTTTTATCCGCTTGTGAACTAAATAAAAATATATTCTAATAATATTCTAAACTTTTTTGCTATGTACAGAGATATTCAATGATGCATATTACAACAATATAAATAGTTTTTTTTTAGAATATTTATCATGTGCGCATCATTGTTATATTAAATTATATCTACAAATGACATATTTATTTTTGATTATTTTGTTTGAAACGAAACATCCATTTTAAACCTACGCACGTCAATAATTATAATAGAAATATCATGATTTATTTTCTCCCAAAATATGTACTTAACTGTTAGAATTTATCACTAAAAAGTATTATAGTTAAGTAAACAAATTTCATACATTACTTATTTGCATATTATGCCTACTCTAATAGGAGCTTAATACGAATTTTCTAACCCATTAATAAGTATAAAATTAAACATAAAAAAATTAAATGTTGCAAATAATTCCATTTTATAGCACATTTCGGTAAAAATTGCGACTTATAAATTTTTATTCAGTCACCGCTTTTATAATAATACTAAATAACATTTTATTGACGTATTAGCATTTTAAACATTAAAGCTCTACTAAAGTCGAATAAAAATTAATTGGGAATAATTAATAAAGCTTTCAGCTTGCACTATTTTAGGACAACCCACGATTGTCAGAATAAAATGAAAAATGTTAATTACATTGTCTTTCTTTAAATAATTCACTAAATATTTTATAAACGTCAAAGCATCATAACTTGATCCGTTTGGTTTAAAGAACTATATAAACTTTGTTTAAAATGTTATAAAAACTTAGTCATGGGCCATAACCATAAACCAACTTAACTATAGAACTGAAACAAGAACTTAAATTCCGTGGGTTTTTTTTAAGTTGAATTTTTAAATGTAACAACATATTGTTCGAGTAATTTCTTGATATTTTTGTTACCCATGGCACTTTACAAATCCACTGACAGCTATCCGTCAGAGAGTTAAGCCGAAGTAAGCATCGCTTTTTTTTTCTTCAGTTGCGCCAACTAGGACCAAGAGTATGACTTAGCTACTTTATGCTTCATATTCGCTTACGAAGCCCTTTTTTACTGGGGGACACATTCACACTGCTCACAGGTAGAACACAGAACAATCATGTCCGAACCGGGACGCCCATATCACGGGGAAGACCAGCTACTCCTATGACAGGACACCAACATTTTTCAACAGTTCCACCTTCTTTGATATTTAATTGGTACCAGTGAAATTCAGTGTCACTCAGCCTTGTTATATATTTAACTCAAATTATTTAACTCGCTGTCACTCAGCCTCATGATATTTGATTTGTCTCAGTGTCACTTAGCCTTGTTATATATTTAACTCAGGTCAGTGAAGCTAGCTGTTACTCAAGTCTCGTAATATTTAACTCGAACCAATGAAATTCGTGGTTATCCAGCCTTGCGGATTTAGCTTGAACAAGCGAAACTCTCTGTTATTTATCCAGTAATTTTTTCCATGATTTTAAGACAGTGCAGAACTCCATAATACGAATGATATAAAATTACTACGTAGATATATTAATGACCTATTTATTCTAGACTCGTTAGCTGTATATTTTTTTAAGTTCAGCTTTGAATTTGTTGCGCTTATGATTTGCATATAATTATGAAAACAATTTTTCTTCGCTCTTTTTTGCCATTGATCTTCAAAGATCAAAAATTTTTCAACACTTTAAGGGAAGAGAATCTAAAAATGATGAGAGCACCCATACCCATAAATATAAAAGATGAAATTCCTTTTTCCTATCAAATTCCACTAACTTACCCACTTGAATGCGACATTTCAAAAAGTTTAAGTCGAATGAGTGTGCCTGCCCCCCTTTCCCTTTCCTCCCCAAAAACACGCTCCAACGAATACATTTCCAACTGTAGATATATCATTGTTAAGATATAAAAGAAGAAAACCACTTTTTTCAATCACGGTGCCCCTCGAAGCGTACAGGAAATATCAAAAGGAATGAAAAACGGAATACATTCATGCGTTTTTCCTTCTGGAAGGAAAAGGAGAATAGGAGGAATATATATCTAAGTAAAAATCCTTCATTAAATACGGTTCAACTTTGCGTGTCCGAGCCAATCAGAAAATTCAACTTTCATCCCGTCCAAATTTCGCTTATCTTTTCTTCTTGGGGAAGACGGGCCATATGACAACAGGGCATAAAGATGACACTTGAAGGGTGCGGTGTATCTTTTTTACTTTTGCTTCTTCGTTTTTTTTCCACCACCAATACCAAAGCGGAGTTCGGGGTGGTTACTGGAAAAGATTGCGTGGCGAGGTAGAATGGCGCCAAATGAATACCCACCGGAATGAATGAAATCATATGGAAGAAGATTTTTCAGGACGCTTTTAGCTGTCCGTTCATCAAGTGATTACATTAAAAAGTCAAGTTTTTTTTTGTAAAAATATCGTAAATAATTTTATTCACTGATATTAATCTTTGAACAGCTCACTTTATATAGTCGTGAGAATTTTTTTCGTAATTTGTTTTTTTTTGGAGGGGGGAGGGAGAATATTTCTATTTTTATATTTGCATAGTTAACTAAAAAGTTATTTTTCCTCCTTAAATGCTTTTTTTTTTGGAAAGTTGTTTTAGGAAAAGTCTCGCAAATTAAAGTCTAAAGAATATTTCTTTTCTCCAAATTCGGTATGGTAAATTCTTGAAACGATCTATAGTTCTTTAATTATGAAGTAAATAATGTGCATATTAAAAAGGATTTTAACAACATTTTGATGATTTATAATGGAATAAAGTCAGGGAAAAAGTCATATTATTTTTCAGGCAAACCAGAATATTTAAGGATTGATAGATTTCAAGAACTAATTAAGTCAATTTACCTGAGGAACTGTGATCGAGCGCTGAAATCACTTGATAAAGTCCTGAACTACTAAGTTTTTCCTTTATGCTTTAAAAATCCAGTTTTTAAAGCGTTTTTGACTTTCATTTGCTTAATTTAATCGCACGGTTGTTTTCCAATTTATTTTAAGAAAAAAAAATCATTCCAATATTTCAAAAAATTCACCCGGAACGAATTTTCACATTACTTAATATTTGACGAATTTTGGCAAAGATATGACCAAAATATTTATAGATAGTATTGTCTTTTAATAGGGCTACGATTTCAAATAGAATTCGATTTCATACGAATTTAATAGGGCTACGAACCTTTATGTAAGTAGCATGATGTTTAAATTATTAGAAACAGAATATAATACCTGATGCAATTATGTATACTGATCATACGGATTGGTTAAGAACCTTGAGTTCAAGAACTCCGTGACAATGACCTCGGACATTTTTATTCTATGACATATAATAGCCTATTTTCACTTATCTAACTTTCAAATAACTAATTCATAAAAAAATAGTCATTAGCAAGGTGAATTCTAGTCGATTTTTGAATTTAAAATAAAGATAATTTTATTATATCCTTTAGCTGTGAATAAATATTGTAAATGAATAATGATGCTATTTAAATAACTATTTTATGAACAAATAATTAATAAAATTTAAACATAATCATTTGTACTTTAGGATATGAAACAATTCATACAATTTTAGATTCGCAACTCAAAACTAACCATATGATTTCGACTACACGATGTAACACATGAATTTTTACGTGAATCATAACTCATTTTCCATATTTACCATTTACAAATTAAATTTCTGCTTCACTTACCTAAAAGGTTACTAGATAGCCCTGTCACATTCAAATGTTTAGACATTTCACGAATTTCAGTTGCCGTACATTACAAATATATTAATGAAAAAACAAACATTTTTTCATACAAGGACAGCAAACAAACTTTTTATAAGAGATTACTTTTATCCTGAAATAATTCTTTTTATTTCGTTGCAAATTTTGGAAATAAACGTTCGAATACCAGTTTTTTTTATTATTTGCTTACAAGATATACAAGAAGAAAGTATTACATTCATCAAACAATTTGAACTCGAAATTTTGAATATACACCAGCGGGTGACCGAGCTCCGCTCGGAGAAAACAGGTATCGAAGCTAACTCGAAGATTTAAATTTTCAATTGTGATTTATCAAAACAATACATGCCATAAGAAAATTTGTGAAACCATTGGTGAAAAGATAACCGGTTAAAGTGCACCATTGTTAACTATTCTAAACAAAGTTAGAGTTTGGAAAGGGAACTATTCTATACAAAGGTAAAGTAGAGGTAAAGATTGAAGTGTGTTGAAGTTCAATATTTTTGACAAATTTATTTAGAAAAACCAAACATATATACATACATAAGAAACATATTATAAACCTATAACAGCATAAACATAAAACTTTATTAGTTCGCCATATTGGCTATAGATGGCAGCACGTTACCGCTTGAAAATTTAAGTAGCCATTATGGCGAACTAATAAAGTTTGAAAATATCCTATCTGTAACTCCGAACTGCTCAACCGTAGCGCTTCAAAACTGGCGCCAATCGATTCCTCGTGGCCCAAAACCCTAGACCCCCAAGTTTACCGGAGTTTATTAATTCTGGGGCGATTTTCGACTTGGCAACCATTCCTCTTATTATAGTATTAGATAAGTGTTGTTGTTTCTTATGGCACTTGCCATTGGACAAGCCCGCTGTTCCGAAGGCAGTGATTTTAGCCTATAGGGAGCGTCACCTGTTTTCAGTAGCGACAACTATGGCCAAGAGTACTACTTTGCCACTCACGCATCATTCAATAGCTTGCACAGCCCCCTTTTACAACAGAAGGGCATATCTCCCAGATAGAACAGAAGAAGAACAACTTTGTCCAAACCGGGGCTCGAACTGGGATGCTCAGATCACGGGAAAGACGCGCTGCCCCTATGCCAGGAAGAGTACTCTACATTTCAAACCACAAAAATCTTTTGAATTAATGCAGAGTTCTTGTGAATGTCCCACAATTATTCATAGATAGTAATTCAGACATGGGTATCAGGAGTTAGAGGATTAATAAGTAGATTATCCTTTTCCCTGGGACACAGGATGAATAAAGCGATTGTTGTTGTGTTTGAAATGTACTTTTTCCAAAAGGAATAGTTTGGCCATGATCATGTATCATCACAATAACCTGATCATTCATGCATGTAGTGGCAGATCTAAAAGTATCCTTTATGATTTGCCATTCCCTGCAGAAGCAGTATTACCAGTGGAATGTGTAGTACTAGTGCAATTGTACAGAGTGCATAGCTAAACAGGGACCCAGTTCAGCATTTTGTTAGACTTTTTTGTGCGGAGGGGGGTGGATACGGATGCAATTATATCGGTGTGGCTGCATCGTCTACACTTCCGAAGACTGATCATACTTCCTTTAGAAGTTGTTGGTGAAGGCCTTTCATATCCGCGCACAGTATTCGGGTTTTTATCATAACAATCTGAACAGTTCGAAGACTTATCTTTATTATTAGGAATTTTCTTTATGTGAAATCTTACGCTTCTATTATCTAATATGTTCAGTAAAATTTCATCGCATGGAACTTCTATAAGCCTGAAATATACAACAAAATTAATTCTATATTTCAATGATGCGTTTTTCAGTGATGATTCAATGATGATAATGATATTTCAATGATGGTTTGCTTGGTTATTTGACGAAAAGAATTGATGCCAATATCAATATTATTATGCAAACTAGAACAAATGTTTTTTTTTAAATGCATCATTATACAAAGGTAATTTTTTTTAATTTATTAAGACTTTGAAAATTAATTTGTGTGTGTGTATGGGTTAATTAATTCTGAGAACTTTTGTGCATCCCTTCAAAGTATAAATATGCCAAATTTGTCGACATTAAACCAAACAGTCTTTTCTGTAAAATGTTTAAATAAGCAAAAATGAATTTACTTTAATTAATAGAAAAAATTTACTAATTAATTGCTAACAATTGCAAATTGAAGATGATCTATATACATTTAGAAGCAAAAGAAACTTTTACACTAAACGTTTAAAGTCTTAGAATAGGAACATGATGAACGACTACTGAAAAATGTAAAAAAGGAAAACAAAAGCTTGTGAGATATACAGTATTTTTGCTAACTGTCAAACTATTCAATAAATTATTCTTATATTATAAAAAGTAAAGCTTTATATGCAATAAGTAGTAAAGCTTCGTTTATTATAAATAGTAAAGCTTCAAGAGAAATTTTCGGACTCCAATCCTCTTTCCCACACCAAAAAAGTTTTTTTTAACAATCTACTTATTATTATTGCTTAAGGATGTTACATATATTTTCGTAATATCACACACAAAATTAATCAATAATATATTCAAAAATTAGAACGAAATATCAAAATGGCAACGATTCTGTGTCTCAGGTACCCGGAATTAAATAAAAAAAATTCTAGAAGTCTGAGAAAATTCCTGAACAGCAAAACCACCTTCAACATGTTGATTATTTTTAAGTCAAAATTAACGAAACTTCCGCCAAACAGAGCAATAATTCGCCAAATATTTGTCCCTCCCCTTCAAGTTATAAGAGAGGCAAGAAAGGATAATGGGAAGATAGCCATTGACAAAAGATAGCTCTCAGTCTCTTGCCTTCCCCTGAGGAACGAGATTCAATTATCTGAAATGGACAAAAATCAGGGTCCTCCGGTTTCGGGGGCTACGATTCTCGTCTGCCTGCCCGTGTGGAACTTTCTGCCAATCCTCCACCCACCCCTTCTTTCTTTTTTCCATTATTACGATTTTTTTCTTATCTTTTTCTCTTACCTTCTGGAATTTCAGATTGATATATGGTGATAGAGGTTTATCGAGTGGAGTTTTTGATTTTTTTATTTTTCCTATCGTAAATCGGGCATGAGAAAAATAGAGATTTATGGATTTTTCTTTAAATGGGGGGCAGCCACGGCGGAAGTTCGCCATTAGCTCTGTATTTTTGTTCCCCTTTAGCACATCTTCACTGTCACTTTTAGTAGCTTTTATTGTTTTGATGGGAGTGTTTACGATGCAGTGACTTATGGAGAAGGTTTTTATCTGCAATTTAATTATCATTCGGTTGTAATAAAACGGATTTAGCTAACTATATCATAGCTCAACGGAATGATAAACGATAATGGTATTTAACCTAACCATTTAAGATACTGAAAGGAAACAATGATATTTTTTAATGTCAGTTTAACTCTGTATACATATAAGAAACTTTTACTTTCCATTATTATCTTTCTTTACCCGTTGGGTGGCTGAGAATATTGAATGTATTTATCGTTCGTAATTCTCACAACTATTTATTTTAAAAAATGATTCATATATATACAAATAAGCATTAAAATATACCAATCATAATTTAATAATTTTTTAGTAAGCGATTATTTATGTGTTTCGGCAATTTCAGTGCATTTTATTTATTATTCCATGCGATTTTTTAGAATTGTATTGAATAAATTTCACTGTATTTTATTGATTATTCCATGAAATTGTTTATAATTGTAATAAATAAAATTTATTGATATTTAATTTATATTATTCAATATAAACTAAAGTTTATTGAATCAATAATATATTATTGATTTGATATAATATCAATAATATATTATTGAATATTCCATGAAATTATTTATATTTTTATCGATAAAACTTTAGTGTATTTTATTGTTTATTCCTCGAAATTGTTTATAATTCTATTGATTAAAATTTTTAGTGTACTTTTCAGTTTTTTAAAACTAATTATTAATCCAAACATTTCTATTACATCAACAAAAATTCTTAGAGATATTATAATAAAATACATTAAAGTAATAACTACTTTTAATGTTATGTGATGTTAATTTTTAATATATATCCAAACCAAATTTAAATTTATTAAAATTTTATTATTTATATAAACCAAATAGTATTTAAAGTTATTTTTATATTATATTATTATTTTGTACATTAAAAATTATATAATATTAATATAATATTTATAGTGATTTAATCTATAATAAAAGAGAATAATATTTAACAAAAGTATTTAACATTAAAGATTATTAAAAAGTATTTAATTGTAATATTAAGAAGTATATTATATTTAATATTATAACTATATTTAATATTATAAACATATAAATATTATATTTAATATGTAATAATAAACTAATTTAATTTATATGAAATTATATTTAGTACAAATCTGAATTTAATTTATATAACATAATATTTCTTTATTAAATATATAATTTGAGTTTATTTATGAAATGATGCCTACCTCTTTTTTATTAAATTTATAAAAAGCCATTTTTTATTATATTAATACAAAATACAAACTGTTTTCAAGAAAATATTATACCATCATCACAATTTATATTATATTTAGAAATAAAAACTGTCTAAATAATTATAAGTATAGTCCTACAACCACATCGTGTTGTACATCATAAAATGTTTATAATATGAAATGTATTATAAATTCATATGAATATATTTATAATAATTTACAGATTCGAATATCATTTTTTGCAAATTTTACATGTATCTTTTAAAGCGATATTTTATCTAATTTGTATCGAATAATATCTATTCTTTCAAATAGTTTAAATAAAATTAAAAGAAAATCAGTTCTGTATATACAGCATTTTAAAACAATTATTTATTTTAAAGTCAAAATGAAATCCCTTAGATTTTATTTCCTAGATAAAAAGGCTGGCGAATTCAATAGTTATAGAAATATTTAAAACCTAAACTGGCATGTGATAAATATTTTCTTCATTTACATAAGCATAGAGTGAATATTAATTTTTAAAAATTACGATTATATGAAGCGAAAATTGAAGAAAACGCTAATACCTGATTTAATTAACAATGAAGTTACAACGGCTTGCTGCAGACGAAATTAAATTTCCGTCTCCGAATCTGGAAACGGAAAATATTTCAGAAACCGTGAAATGTAATATTTGTGTTCTCTTTCGTGTTTAATAAAACCATGTTTTAATAAAATCGTTTGGCTGATGTCAGATTTTTTTTGTACCACGTATCTTCAAACTAATGCTTCAGAAGTTTTATTTTAATTAGTTGCAGTTAATAGAAAGACAGATAATTTATATGTTGCATTTTGTTTTAAATACAAAACGCTAGTTTGTGATAAACATATATTTAATTAAATTTGTAAATGAAGATGAAACATTTAGAAGTTTAAAATCTCGATTGCAATTTATATGATATTTTAATTATAATCAAAGCTTTGCCAAAGGTCTAGATTTATAAAATTTTTCAATTATCTGTAAACATTGTATGTGAAACAAGATCAACCTTGTTTGCTTTATCAACAGTTAAGTGAAATCGGTATTTAATTCCACTTTTAATAATTGATTTTATTTCACTGTTGAGCTGTTTTATAGTTAAGAAAAAATAATTTTTTAAACTTATGTATTGTACATAAATAATTGTTTCTATTAGTTAAATTTAAACAAATATATTAAATTTTTAAAATCTATCTTCATGTTTAGCAAAAGTGGATTTTTAGCTTGAAGTATATTTGTAACACTTCCTTTCTATCGACAAGTAAAAATAAAATCAAAGATATTTTTTTAAAAAAATATTTAGCCATCTTCAGAGACAAGCTGATTTATGGCGTTTGATCATTCTTAAAATGAATAATTAAATATTCTATATAGATTTTTCATGCTTAGTTCGTTTTAGAATAATTTGGTTCAAATTTTGACGGGGATTTAGAATTTAATTCGTCTTTAGATTGAATTCAAAATTTGACAAAGGTTTAGAATTTAATTCATCTTTAGACTTAATTCAAAATTTGACAGGCGTCAACACTATTCATGTTAAATCTGTGCAATTAATCTTATCTATCTGACTCTTTTGATTTTGTTGTTATTAAGTTAAATTTTATTCGAACAGTCCGGTAGTTAACTTACTCTGAACAAATTCAACTCGAAATTTTAAAAATATCTGCAAATTTGGGATATGGACTGCATATCAAGTTTCGATGTCTAGCTGGCAGAGATTTTGTGTAATCTTTGTCACAGATGGTCATTTTCCAAAATTGTGTTCTTCAAACTCTGGGATGTTTACAATTTGGGGATCATAATCTCGAATTTTTCACTTAAAATCACGGATCATAATCTTTGAAATTTTTGGACGGTTACTATATTTTCATTGCACTACATATATGAGAAAAATTAAAAGAATTAATAATTTCTAAAAATCAGAAATAAGTTATGAATAACAAATACATTGCTCACAATTTATAAAAAAAAACTATTTTCAATTTATTGAGAAATTGGAAGAAGAAATTATTTAGAAAATTTTATAAGATATTTAAAAATATTATTTAAATCTTAAAATTCAGATTTAAAAATTTTGAATATAAATATTTGAACGTGAGGAAAGGGAATTTTATTTGGTCCCGTTGTCATTATCCATTAATTAATATTTTTAATTTGAAGGCCCTATATCTAAAAATAACTTCTACTTTGATTATAGAAAATTTTATAATTAGTTGATGCACCTAAAATACGTACACGTAAGATTGATATTACAATAAAACTACTGAATGAGACAAAAAATATCGTATGGTAAAACAACTTTATAAATACTAATATTTAGCAGAATTAATTAAAACGTATTATAGCAGCTAAAATGACTAATTTCGTTTCTTGCATAATGATTTTGATTAATTCTTGACTAAAAAATTCCATTTCTTAAGTAAAATGGCTAGACATTTGATACAAAAATATACTATGCATATAATAAATGTTTTATATAACATTCATGTACGTCAGAAAAAAATGATATTTCTTAATTAAAAATATGAGACAAAATTATATTATGCATGTAATAAATAATGTTTTATAAAGCATTAATGCTCATCAGAATAAAAATTGATATTTAATGACAACAATGCAATTTTTATTTAAAAGAGCAATATTTGTAAGATCACTGAAAATAATATTTTTAAAACGATTGTTTTTTTTTTATAATTCATAATAAGGAGTGACCTACAAATTAGGAGAAAAGATTTCCCAAAAGAAAAGACAGTACCTCTCAAATTACCCCAATTATTAAATCTATATTACCCCATTGCCATTGTCTTTTAAAAGTGCAATAATTGTAAATTCACTTTAAGTAACATTTTTAAGTTTTTTTTTTTATATAATTCATAATAAGAAATGTCCCACGAAATAGGATAAAAGATACTCTAAAAAAATACCTCTAAAATTTCCCCAATCTTTAAATCTCAATTACACCAATGCAATTTCCATTTTAAAGTACAATAATTGTAATTTCATTGCAAGTAATATTTTTTAAGTTATTGTTTTTTATAAATCATAATAAAGAATGACCCACGAAATGGGAAAAAAGATTTTCCTGAAGAAAAGAGAGTACCACCCAAATTACATCAATCAAATCTAAATTACCCCAATGCTATTTCTTTTTTAAAGTACAATAATTGTAATTTCATTGCAAGTAATATTTTTTAAAGTGATTGGATCCACAAAATTTGAGAATAGATTTTCAAAAAAAAAAAAAAAAAGGTACAACCTCCCAAGTTACTCCAATCTAATTTTCATTTAAAAGTACAATAACTGTAATTTCACTGCAAGTAATATTTTTTTAAGTGATTGCTTTTTATAATTCTTTATAAAAAGTTATCCACCAAATGCGAGATTAGATTCTCCAAAACAAAAGGTAGAACCTCCTAAATTACTCCAATGCAATTTTCATTTAAATGTACAATAATTGTACAATTCATTGCAAGTAATGTTTTTTAAAGTGATTGTTTTCTTATAATTCATAATAATGAATCCTCCACCAAATAGGAGAAAAGATCTTTCAAAAGAAAAGAACATTGCCGCCCAAATTACCCCAATCTATACTTTAATAATGATCCCCGAAAATATTTCCTTCCAACTTGTCAGAAATTTCCGAAGTTTATCGATCTTCCTCCAACATGTTCACCTCTCTAATCCCAGAGTCCGGTGAAAAAGCCAACCCCTGCAAAGACACCGATGACAAGACAACAAGAACACATCCTTTTCACCCCTCCCCCACCCCCTTTTCCTGCGAGAAGAAAGAAGGGGAAGGGGGAACTCGTTGCAGAAGATGAGATTCAATATGACATCACTGATAAATTACCGAGAGCGCTGTTGTCAGCACTGCACAACAGATGACAAAGATCTTCTGATGTGAGAGAAAGGTTTTGACCGACACGGCGGTTGAGGAGATGGTTGTTTCATGCACCTGTTTTGGGATAGAGAGGGTTTTGTTCCAAGATGACATGGAAAGTGACGTGTTTTTAAATTCTTATGTGAGACGGATAGAAAGTGTTGTAATTTTCATAAACTTCATGTCGTTATTTTGATGAGTTGAATTTAGTTATGTTAGTATCCTATTTTGAGGCAATAAGAGAGTTAATAAGGTACGTAAAAATATTCGAGATTAATCTTAAAAAAATAATTATAAAATACAAATATTTTTGACTAAAATTATTTGAAATCGAAATCAATCAGTTAAAAGTGCAAAAAAGGGGAAATTCAGAAAAATACATATTTTGTTCATTAACCAATGACAATTGTATATTCCAAACTTTCTCGCATGCTCTCTAATAAAGGTATTAACACAGCGAAAGTCTTACCTATCATTGGCTTAAAAGAGTTATGAAATGTTAACCTTTGGCATAGATTTATTATTTTTTAAATCTATCGGATCATTCGTGGCTACTTATTTGGCGAATAATTCCTGGCATGTGGTTAACCGAAAATCAAACTTGTATTTTAGAGTATCTCTCCCAAGTGACAAACAAAAAAACTGACACAAAACTGTACTTGTAGCAATAAAATACCATGCCATATCTGATGTATTTAAATTATTGGGTCTTTCAGTTGCTGTATTGTTTCTAAAAGTGCAGATTAATAGACAACCAGTCCATTGCTGAATTTAGTTCAAAATTTAATAAGTATCTAGATTATTGATGTTAATATTGTGTGCCGAATTTTATCAGTTTAGCTCCCTTCAATTTTTATTTATAGTATAAAATAACATTCAAACAGCCAGCACAGACAGGCTCCTTTTAGGCAAATTTTGTATAAAATTTGTTCGAAATGCAAACTTGGTATAAAGACTATTATATATCAAACTTCATACCTCAATATCAAACAATTTTTGAGTTATTTCTGTCACAGACAGTAAACGGACATTTTCCAAAAATGTATTTTTCTATCTTTTGAGAAATCTAAAACAAGATGATTTGTCAAAATAATCGATTTTGAATTTTTTGATGATTATCGTACTTTTTTCTATACAGCATACAAGAAAAAGTAATATAAGTGGTACAAAGCAAAGAGGTATTAGTTTAGAAGTTTATCAAATGATTAATTAAAATTTTGACAATAATTCGGAAAATATTTGCTGTTGTTTCTCATTGCACTTCACCACTGGACTATCCCGTTGTTACAAAGACAGTGATTTAAGCTGATAGGGTTTCTCTCTTGTAGAGCCAACTAGGGCCAAGAATACGAAATGGTCACTCAAGCATCACTCATTCGCTTGCAAGTTCCCCTCAGATAAAACAGAGGAAGAACAACCATGCCCGAACCGGGATTGAAATCTTGGAAACCAAGATCACGGGGAAGAAGCGCTACCCCTGTGCCAAGACACCGGCAAATATATGACTTCCTGAATTAAGAAATATTCTAAATTTCTATCCAATTTTTAAATACCAGGATTCATTATATAAATATCATGAAATTTGAAAAATGTTTTATAGTATGAAATATTAAAGTAATAATTAAAATCTATTTTAATAGATCATTTATTCCATAAATTAGGAATTACATAAAGTTTTGGAAAATTAATCTATTCAATTTGAAACAAAAGTTATATCGTAGACTTAAATTCATGAAGTTGTTCATAAGATTATTTTAGCTAAATTTCTAAGTTGATAACGTAATATTTAAAAATGAAACACAGTATTGAAATAAAAATTATATAATCATAAAAATAAATAAAATTTATGTGCTGAAATTAAAGTGCTGAAAACAAAATCAAACATGTGTGAAAAACGTTTCATGAAGAAAAAAACAATGTTTAGAAATTAAGAATATTGAAGAATAGTTTGAGATTTTTGTCAAAATTTCTCAACGTAGTTACTCATTTTAAAAAAACACATTTTTTAGCCGTACAAACGATGTGGAAAAAAATCTGAACTTTTCATTAGGAAAATATTATGCATCAAAATGAATTAAATCTAATATAAAATATAGCGAAGTTACTCTTTAAAAAAGCTTTTTATTCATTCATCGGTTAAACATGAAAATCAAACATAAATATATGCATATATTATTGAGAAATATTTTGCTATCCTTATCAAAGCGATATTCTGAAATTTTTTGTTCTTTAATTACTGGATATATTAAAACAAAATATTTATTTAAATGAAAATGTCTAAGACTTCTGAAAAACTAAATAGATACACTAATGAAATAATTTTTCTTTTGGTAACTTATTACATAGAAAAATAAACAGCTTCACAAAAGGGAAAACAATTAATTAAAGCAGTAGATAATTGAATTTGATTTTAAACAACAGCAGCACCAAAATTATAAACATTTAACTCAGAATTTACGTCATTTTGATTACAACTCCCATTAGCGTCAAAAAGTTTTCATACTCAATGAATTATTAAAGACGTGGAAAGTGCTTTTTAAACCAAAAAAGAGAAGCGAAAATGACAGATGGTTTTGACAGAATGAATTAAGTATTTCGAATGCATTTCTGCAAATCTTTTTCTTCACAGGAAGATAAGGCGCCCTGTTCGAAGGGAAAAAGTTAATTAATTGGCAATTTAGGGAAGTAATTTAAATTAGAAAGAAACCTTTGAGCAAATATAACTTGAAGTCATGTTCTTATGAAAACATTTGGTTGCAACGTGAAAAAGCTAATTCTTTTCTTAATGGTTATTTTATCGTACTGATTAAGATATGAAAGTATATTCCTTTGAAATCATAATCTCTGTTAATAATAAAAATGATTTTGTGTGTTCTTAATATATGTGATAATATTTGTTATTATTTTATTTAGGACTTTATTAGATCTTTGTAATTCTTAAGTGGAAGATGAGAATCTTTGTTATGCTTGAATTTTCAAATTTTTTACATGCTAGAGATTTAAATGTGATAAATACGAGGGGTGATCCAAAATACAGTTTACAAGCAGCAATATTTGGAAGGTAGAAATTGTGAATGAGGAAATTGTTACCCAGAATGGATACAAACTGGACTAGTTATCTTAGGCGGGTCGTTTGAGCACATAGTGTTAGTACTGAGACCTGAAACAGTCACAGTAATGGCAAAATGTCTAGAGAAGTGGTCTCTCACAAAGGTTGGAACCATGATGTGATTTGGATGGGCCAAGAATTTGTCCCCAATGGACATTCACGGATAAATCGTTGAAGCGCATGACGGTGAAGCAATGAGTAGACAACAGGTAGCGAAATGATATCGTTCCTCTAAAGTCTGCTAAGAGATTACTGAAAATGTTTAAGTGGGAGATCTGGAGTCACCCACCAATACAGCCCCGATTTGGCTGCCAGTGAATATATCATTTTTCAGGAATTGAAGAAATATTTATTCGAAAGAAGGTTCATATCAGACGGTGATGTCCAAAAAGGTTATGAGAACTGGATCAATACTCAAGGACCTCATTGTTATTTCCAAGGTGGGTTAAACAATCTGGTCCAGCGATGTGATATATAACTCAACAGGTTTGGTGATTATGTAGAGAACAGACAGCTACATATGCCTCTTCTTTTGAACAGACAGCTAGCTACATGTGAAAATTCTTTTTGGATCACCCCTCGTGCATGTGCTGAGATTCGAAATCGAACTTAGAATGTGTTGTTTGATTAAGAAATATGAAATATTCTTAATCAAATATCATTATTTTACCCAGATTAACAGAAAATGAAAAGAAATTTTTAAAAAGGAAGCTAGAGAGCATGCGTCTTTCCCTTGAATGATAAGCACTTTGGCAACTTTATTAATGAATATTGTTAATGATTTTGAGATACATAAACAACTATCCTAAATTTTCGCATCATTACTTTAACATTAAAAGTTTCAATGTATAATATCAAACAATTCATCAACACAACTGAAAAGTATATCCATTTCACGTTACATCATTTGCAACATATTACTTATATAAAAAATACACTACAGCTATACATGCAACCAATATTGATAAAAATGGATATAAAATCATTCTTCCTTCAATTATAAAAATAAATTTAGCTCTAACGCCAGTAAAAATGCTAAAAAATTAAATTTTAAAACTTTTTTTAAAATTTTCAAAATTTATTATGTTTTTGGTTCCCAGTAGCATAACTATGTCTGATTTAAAAGGTATTTCCTTTGAAAAAAAGTCAAAGTTTTATTTACAATTCTGACTGCCGTGGAAATCAACTTTTGAGAATTATATGAAATATTAAAACTTCCCAAGCACGCCATTTTGTGCATGTACTGAATTTTTTTACCAAGGTAATATTTATAAATTGGCATATTATATAAATATTGAGTCATGTGATTATTATGGCTAAAACATTTTTGAAAGTTCTTTACAGAACAGACTGGTTGGACCAAAGTTATCGATTTAGGCACATATTTCATTAATAGTTGAAACTTACTAAGAATTTTTCATAATCTTAATGATATTTTTAATTAAAAAATATTCTATAATATCGTGTGTGTGTGTGTTTTCACTATAACGTCACAACATAATATGGCACATAGCCAGGCTTTACGGCACCTTAAAATTTAAAATATAGCTCCTCAGTAAATTAATTTGATTTCTGTGCATTGATTCGTTATAATTTTATCGAATATTTTAAAACATTTTTAGTACATTTTTATAGCATAATTTTCTTTGCTTTAGTTATTTCGTCTATATTCATAAGCATTGCCACAATTTTCATATATATTTTTCTAATATTCACATTACCGCTGTTATGTAATTGAAAGTCAATTGCAAAAACAAAATACACATAGACGAATCAGACTAACAACATTATTACTCAACGTTTAAGCCTGATTCAAGATTACAAGTTTGAATTTCTTAATAATAATCGTCTGCAAAATGCATAGTCATTTTTAGAAATTTCAAATAAATTAACTCCAACAGAATTTATTTGAAATTTGTAAGAAATACTTTACATTTTGCAAACGATAAAGTATAAAATAATCGCCCATGCCTAATTTAATAAAACATTTGTGAAACATCTTATTAAAAAGTCCGTTTTGATAATCATTTTAAATATATTGAATGAAATCTAAATCTCCACTAAAATTCATGCAATTAATACAATTTGAGATAATTCTAAATATCCAAAATATATATTACTGTTTACACAAATTATTGATTTTAATTACAAAAATATTTTTTTTCGGAATGTTTAAAATGGATGCCATCATCGGCTTTAAATAACAAAAAGTAATTGAATACATCTTCAAAAAACGCCTTTTAAATATTCATATGCATTCTTCAATCTATACCATTTTATCAACGTAAGTAAGGAAAAAAATAACAACCTAATACTTTATTCATGAAAAAACAGCAAAAATTGGACAAAAGTTCTTCAAGAAAACAACGAAATAGAACAGAAAAAAAAAAAACACCTTCTAAAGTTGTTTATCAATAAATAAAACTTTTTCCTCAACTAAATTGAATTGCACCGTGATAAAAAATAATAAAAGACGTGCTTACTTTCTTTAAAACAAATTGAAAATTTTTAAACACAGCGGCAATGTTGATAAAAGCAGGTAAAAACCACTCATCACACGAGCAGCTCCAAGACACATCATGCATAATAAAGCACCACAAAAGAAAAAAAGCATCAGCTCCGCAAGAAGAAAAAAAATAAAAAGACCAAACATGGTTACATGTTACAGACGAAGCACTGTAAGAAACACAAACCAAATACATCATCAAAAACCCTTCTTGGAAGAATGTCGCCCAGAAGCATGACAAATGCAATGTCTCGAGGCACTGAGAAAGGACAAGGGATGTAGGAAGGGTGGACAGCATTCTCCCCAGGCAGAAAAAAAATGGCAACAGGGGAAGAGAGAGAAGAAGAGACAGGAAATCTTATCTATCATATACCTCATACAATAGGGAGGATGCCATAGTCATAGAAATGTGACGAAACATAATCTGTCTCCCAGTAACCACTGCATCTTCGTAGTTCATCTATCTTAGTCGAATTAGGTCTCCATTTTTCTTGGTGTAGTTGTTGTTTCTTTTTTTTATAAATAGTATCTATGGTTTCGTTGTTGGGTGTAATCCATGGTTTTGTATTGATGGAAGAGAAGCAGACACGCGATTTTCTTATGGTGGAAGTGTTTTTAAGGGGATTTTTTTTTGAATATGCATGATTAATGTGGACCTGAAACGTAGGTGCTGACCGTATTGATGAGTGATCATTTCAGAATCCTTGATTGTGGAAAGTTCGTGCACACGTGAAATTCGAAAACAAGGTGCAAATGGATGGGTTTCGATGGTAGTTTGATATTGTCAGCAATAATTCATTCTTGTTCCTGGTATATTTATCTATATTTATAAAAAGAAATGTCTTCATGTATGATTCGAGTGTGTGTTTGTGATGTTTAAACAAATCTATCGCACTTACAATCGTGAAATCAGGCCCAAAAGTATCTGCAGTACAGTCTGAAAATATCCTCTAAACCCAAATTCAATATAGAATTTAATTTAGATTTTTTTGCATTTTTTTATTTTTATTATATATTTTACCAAGGATAGAATAGAACAATAGAACGATATTATTATTTGTTCAGTTATCGTTCTAATGATTGCAGAAAAGCATTAATACACCATTGCAGAGAATAAAGAATTCACATTCTGAAGATATTTTTTGAGCACCCATGATATAATTAAGTAAAATAAAAGACCTCTTAAAAATAATAGTCTTATTTTTCAAAAAAATTTAAGAAATTCAAACTAAAATTTCTCAATATTATATTTTAATTTCATTACTTATTTGAAGCTTGTAGAGGCCACAATTTGCAAGTATCTCACTAATTTAAAACAAGAATGATTAATGTACCTCCTCTAATTGATTTTTAATTAATTATATTTCTTACACATTCATTTTTAGTTATTTATTTTATTTTTCATTTCATTTTATTCTTTTTTTAAATTTTTAATTTCTGGATTTCATATTTTCTTTTTTAATTACTTATTTTATTTCATTTTCGTTTATTCAATTTTTAAATCCTTGAATTCTCTGCAAAAGATTTTTTTTCGTTCTATTTTATGGAGGAGTCAAGTTCGGAAATCAAGAATCATTAAAATTATTTTTACTTAATTTAAATTTAATTTGCATATTTTGCAACAAACTTCCTAATTTTACTCTCTTTTTTGTTTAATAAGTCCTTATTTTCAGTTGGCTGGTTTTTATCGTCTGCAGCTCATCAAACAACATGACAATGAAAAACATAAAAGATAATTACTTTTTTAACTTCGTTTTCATAGCTTTATTTTATGTTAATTTGATTTTATTTTGCTAGCATTATTCTTCGTACAACAAGAACATTTTTAGAATCCATTTCTTTGATACATTAACCCTTACTCACCGAAAAGTAATTCAATGCATAAATATTTGCTAAGTAAGAGGATTTGTTTATTGCTCCGAAAAAATTATGTATGTGAATTTTTTTTTAATTTTCTCGGAAAATCAATCTACCTATTTACACCAATTAAAATTGAAGGAAATATTTAAATGAAACTACAAAATGATGCACTGCCTTGAATGGTACCTAAGAAGAGACATCGGAGTGCTAAGGGTTAAAAACAGGGTTTGTTCAAAGTGATAGAATATCCCAAAATTTATTATAAAAGTCATTTTTTAATATTATTAATGAAGTAATTAAATTTTTAATTTTTGTCATTACACTCATTTAGATAAAATATCAAAGCTGGAGTTTTAATATTTCTTTATCATCTTTCTACACCATTTAGTATTTTTTAATATACTACCAAATGAAACTCTGATATTTTAAAGACATGTCTCTGTTTTCCACAACAACTAAACTGCAGTGACTATCGTTACCAACTCAGTTGATAGAACGGAATGTAATATTTTTTGAATTCATGAGAGCTGCTATTATTTTCTCTTTTTAAATTTTCTCTCTTTCGTTTCTTTTTCTTTGACTAAAATAAATTTTTTGTCTTGTATTTGCTAGTGACATTACTTTTTGAAGCTTTTGACATCAAGCGATATGTTATAAACAAATATTAGCTATTTAATTAGAAACAATTAACTGCAATAATTGCTACTGTTGAGTAATAGCTCGCTACAATAATTGCAATTGATAAGCAATAAACCAATCAGTTAGTGCAATATTAATTGTTTTTGGTAAGAATTAACTCTATACAATAATTGCAATTGATAAGCGGAAATTCGATGCACTAATTGTAATGTCAATTACAATTGATAAGCAGCAATTGGATGCAATAATTGCAATTGATAAGCAACAATTCGATACAATAATTGAAACTAAAAAACATCAATTCAATGCAATATATTCAATTCATAAGCAACAATTCGATGCAATAACTGCAATTAATAAGCACCAAATCGATGTAACAATTACAATTGATAAGCAATAACTAGATGCAATAATTATAATATTAACTGCAATGGATAAGCAGGAATTAGATGTCCATACAATACATTATCATAAATATTGAGGGATTAATATAACAAAGAACAGTACTTTTAATTTTCAATAAAAATATTTTGATAATAATTTTTTTAATATTCCAACTTACCTTCCTCCTAAAGCTGGGAAGTGAGGAAACGGAGGCGGGAAATTTGGAATGATGGAGGGAGACTGCATGCGACCTGTAGGAAGAGAAAAAATAAAAATTATAATTATAACTATTATAATAAAAACTATGTATATTTGTAACCATACCTTTATTAGGCTGATCAATTAGAATTTTGCTTTTATTTATATTCTACTTATTAGTCGTTGATTTCCAGTTCATTATTACATTAAGGAATCATGAAATATTTTTTTTTCAGAAATGTCCAGATGGAGCTAAAATTAAATTAAAACCAGCGGGTGACCGAGCTCCGCTCGGAGAAAACAGGTATCGAAGCTAACTCGAAGATTTAAATTTTCAATTGTGATTTATCAAAACAATACATGCCATAAGAAAATTTGTGAAACCATTGGTGAAAAGATAACCGGTTAAACCTCGGCTTTTCATCATCCACCAGCGATGTCATGTCTTGATGTTCCATTGGAAATCCCCATCTGCACTGGTCTCTTCCATGTTTGCTGACCATGTACGGAGCGTTTGGGTTCATATCATCACACGGGTTATGGATCATCCATTTCGAGATCAGTTCCGGATCATCTTCTGGAAACTTTATTAGTTCGCCATATTGGCTATAGATGGCAGCATGTTACCGTTTGAAACCTATTAGCCCTTATGGCGAACTAATAAAGTTTGAAAATATCCTATCTGTAACTCCGAACTGCTCGACCGTAGCGCTTCAAAACCGGCGCCAATCGATTCCTCGTGGCCAAAAACCCCAGACCCCCAAGTTTACTGGAGTTTATTCATTCTGGGGCGATTTTCGACTTGGCAACCATTCCTCGTATTATAGTATAAGATATATTAATCGATTTATTGGTAGTTAAAATCTGAAAGTGTTAAAAGTACATATCATTGGAAAGAACACAGAGAAAAAAGATTTAAAAACACTACTAGTCAGAGAGACTAAATAAAGAATTACAAAATTCAATCTTTATTTGCAAGAAATAAATAAATAAAGCACCTAAAACGAACACCACTTGACCGAAAATCAGTTGCGACTGCAGTTTTTTTCCTATTAAGTAATTCAGCTCTAAAAAATATTACTTTCATTGAAATTCGCAATAATTATAATAATTATTATTATTACTGATATATTAAATCATTTTTTCTCTTAAGTATTTAATTGTAGAATATGCTTTCAAGATAAGCTTACTTATTCAACCAGAGGTAGTAGTATCTTCAAAACTTTACGGCCTGCTTTTTGATAAAAGATTTACAAAGATAGCAGGAATTAACGGTTTAAAAAAATTTCAATTAAATGTTTTTTTCTTGTAACTTGTTTTCAATGGCTCACTCAATGAAACGTTTTTGAACTTCGAATTCTGATAGATATATAACACATTATTTTAAAACCTAATTCCAAAATTTCCAGAATTGGAATCAAAAGATCCCGTATTTGTCACTCCACCACCAGATTAACGTAATATTAGGTAAATCGGGAATAAATATTTAATTAACTTACGAAGCAAATTAAATATCTGATTTAAAAATATATCGTTCGAATCTGTAATAGTGCTGTGAAAATAAGCTGTGTATTTGTAATGAATGACAAGTTAATGAACTTCAATCTTTACTACAAACATATCAACCAATTGGCAACTAAAACTAAAAGTCCCATAAAATGCAAGAATTCTGGCAGTAACTCTATTAGGAGTCGATATCCAAGGTACTTCTATACAATTTGAAAATCTCCTTTTAAGAGATTATATAAGTGGAGGCTGAATCCTGTTTTTCGTTTATTGATCCTGAAGACAGTTCTTCAACTGTGTTTTCTGAGGCCTAATACTCTTCAGAATTATCCTTTTGTTGTACGTTTAATGAATGATAAGTTAATGATCTTCAATCTTAACAGTAAACATGGCAAACATTGGATGACTAAAACTAAAGTTTCATAAAATGCAAGAATTCTGGCGTTACTATATTAGAAGTCGATATCCGAGAAACTTCTATACAATTTAACCCTTTAACTGTTTTGCCCGAGTTCTATACGTGCATCGATTTATCGAATTTTGATCGTTGTAAGCAAAAAATAAACCATTCATAGTGATTATAATTCAATATTAAAATTACTTCGAATACATAGATTAACCAAGTATTCAATGGATTTCCATTCGATTAAAAATAGGAATATATTCCCATAATAGAAGACGTCATCTTATTAGATAGTATAGGAAATAAAACAGTTAAAGGGTTAAAACTCTCCTTTTAAGAGATTATATAAGCGGAAGCTGAATCCTGTTTTTTTGTTATTGTTCCTGAAGACAGTTCTCCAACTGTGTTTTCTGAGGCCAAACACTCTTTCGAATTTTGCTTTTGTTGTTTACTTGTATTGTGAATATCTGCATCTGCTAATTTTAAATTCACATCGGTTTCTTTTTTTGAAATCTGTTCATTATGTTTTCAGTGAAATAAAGCGTCATTTTTCATTATCCAGCATGTTGGATTTCTTTCATCGTACAGCCATTGTACAAATCCCTGAAACGGCATCTTTTCAATAAAGTAATTTGAGTAGGATATTAATAATTCACAGTTTATAAAAATATTCATTGTACTTGGCGTGAAAGCCATATTCAAATTTAAATTCAAATAGCATTAGACGAAGCACTGGTGAAAAGTTTTACTATATCATCTCCACTAAAAGTGACTTAAAAGTATGCATACGTCAATAGATAATGAATTTCAACCAAACAACCATTCCAAGTGGAAGCACTCTAAATTTAAAATATTAGTTCTGATTTAAGCGGGTAAAATCTTGATATTTTCGCACAGAAGGCATAGAAATTTCAATAACTCTTCTCGAAATGCGAAATCTACTTTAAACATGTAAATGAATCTTAAATTATTGTATTGCGTTAATATTTTCCAGAACATTTCCGGAATTTCAGGGCACATCAATTAGGCATTTATTCCGTGTAATTTGGCCTCCAGCAACTACGGAGTAAAATTCAAAGCGTAGGAACATTTCTAATCGCATAACCGGGGGCGATCGTTTTGAATTGGCAGTAACGATATTTCCCTATCAATGCCGTCAATCTGGGTGGTAATACTTGCTGCAGGAAATTGCAAAATCAATATCAAACCCCCTTTAGTGCAGGATATATATTTTTGATATTGTTAGATTCCCTGGTTTTCTACATGATGAAATTATAATTAAAAGAAATGATTTACAATTCAAATATACAAAGCAGGGAAACTTTATTTATTTAAAATAATTAGATAAGAAAATTGATATATTTCACAAATAATATTCCGGCGTCCTGGCATAGGGGTCGGGTATCTTCCCCGTGATCTGATAATCCCGGGTTCAAGGTTCGGGCATGGTTCTTCTTCTTTTCTATCTGTGAGATGTATGAATGTGCCAAGCTGTAAAAAGGGGTTGTGCAAGCGAATGTGACGCTTGAAGTAGCCAAAGCGTACTCTTAGTTCTAGTTGGTGCTATTAAAACAAGAGGCGCACTTAAAATCATTATGCTGCTGGGTGCAATTTCGCTGCAATTTTTTTGATACTGAAATCAAATGTATATTTCGTGTGAGGTATTAGAAAACGTTCTTATACATATAAGATGACAACAATAATTACTTGATTTCATTAGATATTACATGTTTAATATATAAACAGGTTGGCTGTAATAAAAAAAAACAAGATTTAAATATCCCAATTAAAAGTTAAAAATTATTTTGTTAAAAAATTCCTATCAAGATTCAGTTCTAATTAAACAAAATCAAGATAAAAAACAGATTGGCTATCGAAGACGGCTAGTAGAAAACTATCAGAAGTGGTCTTCTCAAAACTTTCTAGCATAATCTTTAATAATGATGAGTTGGTATTTTAGACGAGCTCTCTACCAATTTAACACAAAACTAAAATCACAGCTACAAAATTATATACCAATTTTTTTTAAATAAATTGTAAGTCATTTTTTAGAGTTATTGTTTTTGTATGCTTCAGAAAAGATTTTCAACTTCTGGTTGCATTTGGCTTAGAACTCCTATGTAGATATTATTTCTGTTACCGAATTTTATCCTTCTCACCTTCTTTGGTTTATCATTATCGTGACCTTATATTCGAACCTCCGGACTAAAAGACTTCGTCTAATTAAAAATTTCTCAAAGTTTGATGAAAATTTGCGCTATAATCTCGTGTCAAGATTTTATACCAAATTTCATCCATCTAGCTCAAAGAGTTTTGGAGATATCTTCGTATAAACAAACAGACAGGTAAACATCCATTTCCCAGATATGTGGTTTTCGAATTCAAGATCTAAATTTGTCAAATTCTCGAATTAGAATTTTTTGACATTTACAATAGTTACTCCGTACTTTATACTTGAAAAAGTTAACTATGCATATAAGCAAAATTGAAAGCTGATTAAATTCAGTAGAAATCATTGATAATGTTGCAACTCGAAAAAAAAATTCCGTAAAAGTTCACTGGTTGTAAATGCAACTATGCACTATTTTTATTGTCTATGTGCGAACAAAAATTCTCTTGTTTGAAGACTTGTTTTGACAATCGGTTTTGTAACAATAACACGCAATGATTTTTTTTTTCAAATTTTCTATTGCATGAAAATAATACTAAAAATTAAACTAATTTGTTTTCAAATACTATTTCAAAGCACACAATTTGTTCACCCGGAAAAAGGAGCTGCATTTTTTTAGCTATCGTATAAACTGAATTGAATAATTGAATTTTAAACTTTTTTTTTTGGAAATTATTTTTCTAAACTATGTAGATAGAAAAATTAGTTTATGATAATTGGCAACTGGCTTCATGGTTGTTCTTTATAGAATTGTTTTTAACAGTCTGTGAATCGTCTGGCTTTTAATGCTTTTAAATTTTTCTTTCATATATATTTTTCTTGATGAATTGCAATGTTCATGTTCTTTTTTGTAGTTTTTCAAACAGATACAAAAATAAATGGCTTTATCGTTGAAATATAAAGTTTTATAATTCAAACCCGGTTCAAATACGATAAAATATTATCTGTGTTTGTGTGTGTAAAATAATCTATTTTAAATACCCAATTGTAAGAAATATTTAAGACAATTTGCTTGCTAATTATACTAAACTACATATGTTAACATCAGAGAGGATTTAATATAAAAAGAGGTAGCCATATTGTAAAATGAAGCAACAACATTGTAATTTGGATCGTTTTTTCAGTCTTTAATTTAAAGTCATTACAGTGTAATACGCACACTAACAGTTATTTTCCAATTTTCATCAGAAATTATCCAAAATTGTTCATTTTAAATATTATGCTTGGTAGGCCTTATATTCATTAAATTTTGCATGTGTTCATTTTTAACTGAGAGGGGAAAAGTGGTATAGTGCTTTTCAGTCAGAGTTATAAGAAAAATAAAAGTTTCTTTAAACGAAATCGTCTGAAAAAAGTATTTTTTTCCTTAAAACGAATTTTTTCATATAGTGATTATATTTTACATTATGAAATCAACTAAACTTTGAAATGAAAATGAAACGGAAATAGTCAACATACAATTTCCAATATGCTTATTTATTATTAATTCTTCATTGAATAACAGTTGAACTCTTTCTGATTCTATTATTTTGAAATAATAGATATAATACCGGAAATTTTAAATTTTCTTTTTATATAAATTTTGAAAAGAATAAGACATTATTTCGTTCATTAATAGTTATAAGTCCTTTCATTTAACCTTTGATTTATATTAGCAAAAATAGAAAATCGTTTTAAATTTTTCACTCACTTTTTAAATAATCGGTAATATGAAATCATGTACGAAGGTTTTTTCCCGATGATAATACAGTATTTAATTATTACAAAACATTATATGAAAGTGATTCTATTTTAATTAAATTTTGAATTTGTTTGAGGGACTATTATGTATTGAATTTCAGAAATATTTGCAGCGAAAACCAATATTGTTTATATTAAAATTTATTCTTTTATCTTGAAAATCTTATCTTTATAAAAATTAATCTTTTAAATATTATAAGTTGACAATTTCTCTTTAACTTGTACTTCAAAATAGTCTATAATATGCATGATATTTATGAATTATTGTTGCTTTATGGATACGCCACACTTTATTCTGCATATTCATATACATGGATACTTATTCTTGAATTTAAATTAATGATTTATTAATAAGTAACATTTTGCTCTATATATTCATATGCATGTCATACCTATTCTCGGGTACATATTAATGATTAATTGATAAGTAACATTTTGCTCTATATATCCAAATACATGTGATACTTATTCTCAAATACGTATAACATTATTGGTTTATTCAGAAGCCATATTTTGCTTTATATGTCCCAATATATATCCCCCCTTATTCTCATATACATATAACATTGCTGTTTTATTATAGATAAGTCACATATTGCCCTATATATCTTATACGTGTGATATTTATTCTTAAGTAGATATGGCATTACTGTGTTACTGATAAACCACATGTTGCTCAGAATATATGCATATTTGTGATATTTATAATGGAATTGCTTGTTTATATAAGCTTGCTTCATATTTATATATGTTTTTGTGACATTTATTTCAAATTCAAGCTATATATCATTGCTGCTTCTTATATAATTCGTATATTGTCCTATATATCCATATAAGCGTATATATATTTTCAGATATATATAACAATTCTGGTTTACATGTAAGCTATATGCTGCTCTACATATTTATATCCACATATATAGAATAACATAATACATAAAATGTATATTCGTATAATATTTATTCCCTAGGTAGATATAACATCACTCATGAATAGATAAGCCATACATTACTTTATACACTAGCATAATGGCTTTTATGGAACAATAAAATTTAATTTCCATTTAAATTTCATTCCAGTTAAAAAAAACTTAATTAACTGCATTCTTTTATTTGAATTTACTGGTCATTATTGCTTTTAGTCTCAAATGCCTTTGCAAAATAAATCAAACAATAAAAAAAAATACCAATTCATTTGAAAAGCGATTAATTATCCTTCAGATCCCGAAGATTTTGGAAAACCAGTTTTTACCACTGCCCGAACTTACCCAAAACGCCACTTACGCCACTGGTGTCTGGAACATTCACTTGCTCCCGAAGCGCTGTAATGGTTCCTTAAATTGCTTTTCCTTCGCTTGTCGCAAAGAAGGCTTCTTCAGGAATTTCTGTTATTTGCTCGCAGGAGATCCTTCCCAACGCCTCACAGCATTCCTCCGCACAAAATGGATTGATTTTCGTCCAGCCTCAACCCCGATTTCTTCTTCCCTCACTTTGTTTATTTGGGAGGAATAGAAAAGGTAAGGTGTTCTGTGGAAGCAGGTAGGGAGAGCAGTGATAAATAGGCTTTTCCGAAAAAACGAGATCGAACTCCGAATTTGTTTGTGTTAGGGAAAATGGTAATGTCCGAACTAGTCACGGATCGTTTGGTGTTAAGTCCGTCTGTATTGCGAGGATATTGTGTTTGGGAACACGAAATATCTTTCGAATTCGGTTTTCAAAGACAAGTGAAAGTTTTTTTTTCTGTTGGTAATCTATTTGCAGTTCTTTCTCAACTTTTAGAAAGAAAAAATGTTTGTCTTCTTTCTTGGAGTTTGTCTTGCAGATGGAGTGCTGAAGTAATCTTCCATGGTAAAATTGCTTTGTAAATTGGAAACACCTCAAGACTCGAATTTTATTTCCAATTAATCGTTCCAATCTCAAGAGTATTACAAAATCTTTATGGAAAAGTATCAAGTGGTGTAATAGTACTTATATAATTTTATTTTGTTTCGGAACACGAGATATACTTTCAAGTAATAGTTTTAATCTCAATAAACGCTAATCAATTAAGCCTTTGGATCTCAAGAATGATACAAAATCTTTATCGAAAAGTATCAAGTGGCGTAATAGCACTTGTTGTATACTTTGTATCATGTTTGGGAACACGAGATATCTTTTCAATTCGATTTTCAAATACAAGTGATTTTTTTTTCTGTTGATAATCTATTCTAAATTCTTTCTGAACTTTTAGACAAAAAAAAATGTTGGCCTTCTTTCTTTGAGTTTTTCTTGCAGATGGAGTGCTGAAATAATCTTACAAGATAGAATTGCTTCGTAAATTGGAAACATCTTAAGACCCAAATTTTATTAAAATTAATCTTTTGTATCTCTAGAGTAATACAAAATCTTTACGGAAAAGTATCAAGTTGCGTAATAGCACTTGTATATTTTGTATTGTGTTTGAGAACACGATATATCTTTTGAATTCGATTTTAAAATACAAGTGATTTTTTTTCTGTTGGTAATTTATTTCGAATTCTTTCTGAATTTTTAGACAAAATAAAAATGTTCTCTTGCAGATGGAGAGTTGAAGTAATTTTATATGATAGAGTTACTTCATAAATTGGAAACATCTCAAGACTCAAATTTTATTCCGAATTAATCTTTTGAATCTCAAGAGTAATAGAAAATCTGTATGGAAAGGTATCAAGTGGCGTAAAAGCACTTGTTGTATATTTTGTATTTGTTTGGAAACACGAGCTTTCTTTTGAATCCGTTTTTCGAAAACAAGTCAATGTTTTTTTCTATCAATAATCTATTTGCAGTGCTTTCTAAACTTTTAAACAGAAGGAAAGTTTTGTCTTTTTTTTAAAGTTTCTCTTGCAGTTAGAGAGCTAATATAATCTTAGATGATGGAATTGCTTCGTAAATCGGAAACATCTCAAGACTCAAAATTTATTGCCAATTAATCTTTTGAATCACAAGAGTAATACAAAATCTTTATGCAAAAGTATCAAGTGATGCTATAGCATTTGTTATATTTATCGTAAACGAGATGAGGAAATAACAATGTCGCACTTATTGCCTTTCAATTTTTTTCATTCCTTTTTATTGTTTAATGTCATAGGCATGGACGCATTATATAATCTAAAAAGAAAAAGAAAACATAGCCCAAGAATTGCAAAATGCGATATCAAGCGATTGTTTAGGACAGATTTGTTGGACTGTCATAACATCCTGTGTGAAATGACGTTTAAAGCTATTTTTAACCTAGATAGAGAATTTTGAGAAAAAAAGCCCAATTATTACTGAATAGGTAGAACAACTGAAACTTGACCGATTAATGAGTTTGATCAGAAATGTTTCTCAGATCTACAGTTCTAACTGAAGATTTACAGTTGTAACATGTTGAAACATGAATTTCCTCCCGGGGTCAGAGACATGGAATTAAAAGGACTTCATTCTCATTTTTCTATTTTGTCATTTGTAAACAGCATTGAAATTTAGTTTGGAAACACAATGCATTCAGGAAATAATTTAGTTGCCAAAAATATTAACAAAAAAATGTAAAAATTGATAGCATTTAGTGTTGGAAAGATGCTATAAGAAAAACTGAAACAGTATTTTAATGAGGATTTACTTCCTTTAAATATTACGGAATTGCACTAACATTAATAGCTGTTAGAACTTAACAAACAAAAATAAATAATACAATATTTTAAAATATTTTAAAATATTATTTTAAGAATATTTTTCTATTATTTCTACTTGCTTTATTATTTGCTATATAAAGGATATTTCTTTATTTTATATTCAAATTGCAGGTAGTTTCAGATAAATGGAGTCCTGACTCCATCAATGACAACTAAAACTTTGAAGAAGAATACGCACGTGTTCATACTGATACTTTTGACAAAATGCTGATGAACGAATAACATGAAGGTACTGAGGAAATGATTGCATTCAAGGACAAAATACCACCTGATAATCAGAGCTAATGAGCAAAGCGGAGTCATCTTGACTCCTTCACCAGTTACGTGTTAATAGTAAAAAGATATCAAATGTTATCTTCCTGATTCATTAATTTTTTCCACATCATCATTCTTCTTATTATCACCATGCAATGGAAGAACAGAAAGAGATGCATTCACTAAACAAATATAATTCAAAATGCGGCAGAAATTTATTGGGGAACAAATACCATTAAAAACTTGTCACAATATCTCTTCTAATCTCACTGAGTATTTTAGTAGTTGCGTTAATAGACAGAAAAAAGGCGAATATCCAAAATTGGATTGTTTTTTCGGTTTCAGATTAATATTACACATAAGGATTCTCCAATTCTCAAAATTGATTTTTTGACGTTTATGCGACTCTCTCTTTATATTGATATGAATTCATAATATTCCTTTTCTACATTGTTAATGTATTCGTTTGAAAGAGAAATTTACAAATATTCTTACTGGAGGCTAAAATGGATTCCAAACCAATGATATTCGACTTTAGTCATTCGCTTGGCAAACATTTGCTGAGTTCCGTAATGAAGGTTTCTATGATAAAAATCGGATTATAACAACTGGAAATTACAGAACTTTGGTCCAATTTTTATTTGGAACCGAGATCTGAAACCCTTTTTACAGATTTCAAATTAAAGTTGAGATATTACATAAAAAGAGGCATTTATGCAAGGAACGGAATCTTTCTTTGGGGCAATGAACGCAAAGTAAGTTCTCAATTTTCAGTTAAGTGCTACTAATATTTTCTGCCTGCAGTTGTTATTAGTATCTACAAGAGTAAATACATCTTGGCTATATTTCTTTTTAAAGTGTTCTGTGTTTTCTGAGGTATTGGTAGAATGAAACATCGTCTTCTATGTTGAACTTTTTAATCGGAGGATTTAGTTAGTATTAATGTGACTTTGCAATTATCCAGCTATACTTCGTTCAGTAAGACCATGTATGCGCAGAATTAAGAAGGTATGGTAGAATAAAGCACCGTCTTCCATTATAGACTTTTCAATCGGTGGATTTATTCAGTATTGGAGTGTCTTTACACTCTTCCAGCTATAATTCCTCCAGTGAGACCATGCATGTGCAGCAGCAAGTACTTGTCCCGTTGAGACAAGAATTTGCTATTCTCCACACTTTCAGCGCATACACAATCCTTCTTCTGCGCATAATTGACTTACTCGAATCTTATAACTGGCTGAGTGTAAACTCACCTTTATGAGAAAAATTGAACAAAACATCTGGTTTATGTGTTTAATTCGAAATGAAAGTAAGTATAGTAAAAAAATAGAAATCAAACTTCGGCAATAAGCCATAGCGGGGATAAAACATAAAGACATTATTAATTTTCATGAAGGAAAACTAATAGCTCTCATAATAACATTCAAAATCCACTAAGAAAAGTCGCATAATGGCTTGAAATTAGGCAAACATCAATATATCTTCAAAGAAATACTAAGAAGAGAGCCCACACAAAAGAAAAAAGCGAGAGTGAGAAAGAAAGGAATGAAAACAAAACCATCGACATCCCACAACCAAGCTGTCCCAATGAAAACCAGGAGTAATTTGTGTTGCAACAAAAACTAATTAGGTTTGCATCTGCGTTCAGCAATGGCTAATTTTATTATTTGTCCTCTCCGGTAGCTGACACTTCAAAGGCCGCCATTTTTTTGCCCACTCTCTTGTTGCCATTTTGAGGAAATGAAAACAACAACGGATTATTGGATTACATAAATTAAATTTATCTGCCTCGCTTGTTAATGAAGTGAAAATGCAGAGAGAGTGTCAAAATGGTATTACGGTGGAGGGAATTATGTTTGAGGGGTTTGACAGTGGAAATAGATATGAAACATGCGAGTTAATTGCGGGGCTTCAAAAAAGAAGCACGATTTTTCATTAAAGGGAAGCACTTTCTCAGGGATATTAATGATTTCATTATGGATGTAGGGTTTTTTTCCCGCCTTGTAGATTAGATGCGCCCGAATGATAAAATGAAGTGTGATGTAAGTAGTATCATATTAGATTGAAAAACAGCCCAAACTCATTCTGTTTTGCGATATTAATGATTGAAGGCAGTTGTTTAAGATCTCATTTTATTAGTTTCTTTCATTTGATACTATTGTATTGGACATTCCACATAATTTGGGTACATTTTTCCCCTTTTACATTATTTTACTAACCGACTTCGACGATCAGTTGGTTCGCTAACACCCGGTTAAGTAATCGATATTTTCAATGAAATATCTTGTGAAACTAGGTGGTTCATGGAATGGTTTCAAGAATTGAATTAAATAAAAATTAAATATTTTTAAATTATATTTTTATTGAATCGTAAAGTACACAGGATACGGCTATGTATGGAATAATACATAGGGCACAGAGTTTCCTCAACCTTCCTGGTATATACGCATCTTGTTGTCGAAATTTTCTATGGTCATTTTGCATATATGTAACTGAATTTCGTTGATGCAGCGTTGAATTTCTTCTTTGTTGCACGCGTGCTTGTGAGCTTGTTGGCATAGATCTTTGACTTAACAACCCCTTAAAAGAAATCCGATGACATTAAATACATGACCTAGAGGGCCAATTCTCAAATTTTTGAGCTGTTCCGCTAGACTTTCATTATTTTGGAAATATTGTTCAAAAATTAAACACATTGTTCCATCTTATAATACTCCATTTTTACTAACAATAAATTATGAGCTATCAAATAATTTTCAATTGTGTTACCAACAGTTTACTGCATTAATGGGGCCAAATTAATCTCTTAATTTAATTCATATCTTATATACATTAATTTGATACTCCCTTTTAAAAGCAAAATTAAGGACAATTTGACATTACGTCTTAATCTTGAAGTGTGCTAAGTTGATGAAGTCGGCATCAGAGTTGGCAACCATACCCATCAATGGGGCGATATTTGGCAAATGAATTCAAGTTTGATGTGAAACAAACTCTCATTCAAATTTTTAGTAGAGTTGAGTTTCGAACTAGAGCCCTTTCAAGCCCTTACTTTCCATTTTGGATTTATACCGCAGAAAAAGCAGCAGTGAAAATTGAAGCTGTTTAAAAATATTTATGATTGTTTAGTTCAGAATTAAATTGGAAATTTAAAAAAAGTGCATTAAAAGTATTCCTTATATCGACGTATCAGCCTGAACAAATACTTCGAATCTTCATATCGTGATCACCAACGACGGAAAATACCAAGTTGAAATATTTTAGGAAATAATCGAAACGATTTGAGTTTTACTTTAACAATTGAATATATTGATGTAAAGCCGTACATCGAAATATCAACATAAACAAATACTCCGAATCTTCATATCTTGATCACTAACAATAGTAAAAGCTAAAATGAAATATTTTCGGAAATAATGGAAGTGATTTGAGTTTTACTTTAACAATTGAATATATTGTTAAAAAGCCGTACATCGAAATATCAACATAAATATTCCGAATCTTCATATATTGATCACAAACAATGGAAAATGACAAAATGAAATATATTCGGAAATAATGGAAATAATTTGAGTTTTACTTTAACAATTTAACATACTGATGTAATGCCTTGTATCCCAATATCACCATGAAAAAATACTTCGAATCTTCATATCTTGATTACCAACAATGGAAAACACCATGATAAAACATTTTCGAAATAATCGAAATGATTCGAGTTTCATTTTAACAATTAAATACATTGTTATGTTTTTAAAATTTAAAAATAGAATAATTTTCATCTAATTTTTTTTAAAAATTAATTTAATTCGATATAAAATTTGTAACATTGTCTTTATTATAATGAAAAAACTCATACTAATATAATTGTTCCAATTAAGCATTCAATCGCAAACTTTAGGAATGCCGAAGTTAAAAATAAGATATTGTTTTCTTTGATTAAATTCGAAGTAAGACTTTTAATTCAAATCTTATTTTATTGTAAATAAAATTTTCATGCGTTATAATTTGAAGAAGACTGCTTCTTTTAAATTCATATTTTTCCTTCTTTACAAATAATAAGACGAAATTTTAAATAAAAGCATTTCATATTAAAAGTTTAATAGAGAGAAAAGCTAATATTCCGTATGAACAATTTGATCGCAGAAATAAGCTTATAAACTGATCTTATAAAGAAACATAACGAATAAAAAAGCAGAGAATATTCATCTAATTATTTCAAATTTTTATACAATCTTTTAAAACTGAGTTCTCCCAAAACAAATAAATTCTTTAAGGAAAATATGAGGAAATATTGAAACAATTGAGTATTCTTAGTTTTAAAGATCACCCTAGAGATATTTGTGCTAGTTAAAATAAATTATTCGAGCATGTTACGCATTTTGATGTTATTAACTATTAAAGAACAGCTTTTTCGTTGCAAAACGATCTAAATTAGAATTTCTTCATTCACGTTTATAAAATATTACTAAAAGCCTTTTGAAAAACGAATTTTTATTTTTACGAAGAAGTTTCTTTGACGATGGCAACGATGTAGAAAAAGATTTCGTTGCTCAGTTCCGAATAATGTAAGTAGATGTGTTTTCAGATGTTTAAAAATAATATTTATACTTTAAAATACACTTTATAAATTGAGAAAAGCAACGTGCATTATGAAGAAAATCATTCAAATGCCCTGCTATATAGGTCGTTAGAGCTTCTAAATTTGGAATGCAGTTACACCCTGGGTAGTAAGCGTAATTTAAGAAAGTTTTTTTTTTAGTATTTATTACAAATTTAATTGAAAATTAACCTGTATTTTAATGTATTTTTCCATAACTGCAGAGAAAATACAATTCCAAACTAATTATTTTACCCCATTTAAAAATTTATTTTTTTATTTATTCTAACTCCCTATCCCCTACAGTACTCAATAATACTTTAAATATGTATTTTAAAGCCTAATAAAGCATTTTACAACAATGCGTTTATTACAAACTGATTACTCCGACTAACCAGAAGGCACAAGTGAAAACTGGATTGAACCGGATCGCCGCAACAGCTGCACTGGCCTGAACTGTGGATGACTCCTAACGGCCCTCACCGATCACGGTATATCCTTTCCCTATGGAAGTATGTTTCGTCATCAATGGGAAGTAGCCAACTGTCACCTTTTTCTAGTCTAGTACCAGTCTCCCCTTGGTACTTAAACAATTGTGACTGTATTAAAAATCATTTTTTGGAACCATACTACCATCGATGTATAGTTGAGAGGAAAATTTTAAAAAACAATATAAAAATAGATTAATAAAATTCAAAACATTTTTGTTCTACGAATTTTAGAGCAAGAGATTCGATTTCCTTTAAATATTTTAATTTCAAAAATAAACTTTATATGAAAATATTAATTTTAAATAACAATAGAAGAAATTAAAAAATGAAATGAATAAAGGAATCAAGTTTTAAACATGATTCGATAATTTGTATGAAAGGTTTGAGATATCTTTTTTGGTAATATGATTCAGTTTTCACATACAAATTTATCAATTATTTGGTATTCTAGTCAGTTTTTAATATCTGCTTCTGCATTCAATACAACTATTCGTGTTTATTAGCATAATTAGAAGAATTGTAAACTCAAGTTCACAAGCATGTAAATTCAATGACGTAGAAGAAGAAGGAAATTCAGCATGTTAACTTTTGGCTATAATTTTAGTTTCGTGTCAAATTTTGTGTAAATCAACTGAAAGAAAAGCGTTCGAAATACAAATTTGAGATGTATATTTAGTAGAACTGCTAGATTCACACCAAACATATATATTTTTAACTATCGTTCGCCAATGCTTTGAAAGGAATTTCAGTCCTTATTCAAGGTTTCAAACTTTTATGCTAAGGAAGGAGTGTACAAAGTTTATTTGAGAGATTAATAGTGAGTGAGAAATTTTTTGGGAGGCTATTCCATTTTTTTTTTTAAAGATTTAAGGAAATCTGCATTGTAGAGATTGTATTCTGAAATTCTGTATATATATCAGCTAAAGTTTGATCCTATAATGCTGAATCAGCTAAACGCCTCACGTTCCCATACTACGAGGGAAGAGATAAAATACTACTGAATTAACAACTTTTTCTAAAAGATCCATGTTTTTACTTTGCTTTTTGATTGCTACAATATGTAAATCCCTGTTAAAATATCACAGTATATACGACCAGGACTAAAAGGTTCGTGAGCTTTCATTCATTTAGATTTGTGTCGCTCTGTGTTATGTGTGTGCGATTATGACAATTATAATACTTTATATGTATTGTTGCAAAATACATTTGCTGCCAATCTATTATTATCTCACAAAACAGCCACTTGAATAAATTTAATTTCTGTTTAAAAATATTTTCTTTCTGTAAATTCCTTCTTATACAAATTTAAACTTTATACTACATTACACAAATATTTGTCTTAAGTCAAAAGATTTATATTAAAAGTTTGCTTTGTCTAATAAAAAGTATTTTGCTTAAGACTTGAGCATTACGCTAATGGCTACCTTCAGGTTAAAATGTTTTAAAATAAATTTTCTTAAAAAATTTATTTTCTTGAATAATGAGTGGCTCTTTTACCTTTTCTGTATTAGTCAGCAATAAAATAAATCAATTTATTAAACAATGGCTTAAAGAGCTTAGTTTAGAACAGCAACAAAATAATCTCGAAGTATTATCGCTTGTTTTCTTGATTTTAGATGATTAGCTATGATTAAACGAACACGTTACTCAGAATTAAGTTAATTGTGGTTTGAATATTTTAAAGAATATTTTACATCTAAAATCATCAGTTATAGTAATCCTTGAAAATGAATTTTTCTCATAGGATGCACTTTCAAAAAATACCGTTCAAACACCTGCGTAAAAAACATAATTTTAAAAACGTTTCTATTACCTAATTATGCGTTTCGCTTAAATACATCAAATTTTCTTTTTGGTTATCCAAAATAAGAGTTTTTATTTTAAGAATTTGGATAAACGCTTTGTTCAATTATACCATGGATTCATGGTTTAAATAGTTAAAAACGAAAATAATTTAAGGTTTTCATTTTCTTAAATTAGTGTTATTAACTAGTATACTAACTATGCGGTTAACTTTATCATATATTTTAATAAATTTTACGGCTATCAACAAATTCAAAAGCAAAAAAGATATTTCTAGATAACAATTTGGTTGGAGCATAATTACCAGGAGTTTTTTTTAACTCGCTACATTTTAATAAAAATTTACAACAACTTTAAAATTTATGAATGAAAATATTCTTCTACTTTTAAGTTGCGTTGAAAATATTCTTCCACTTTAAAAATGCTTATCAATAACCATATTCATAACCAATCATTTCGTGATCTCAACGAACTTTTCGTAGAGGGCACAATCAATGAAAGATTATCCAATGAAGGCTTTGACCGTTTCAAGTCTGGTGATACTAGCATAGAAGATAAGCCAGGAAGCGGTCGACCATCGGATATCGATAACCAGACAGCCGTGGAGGACGACGAAAGCTTGACAACTCTTATGATGGCCGGTAACTTCAATGTGGACCCTTCAACTAACGTCTGCCATCTCAAAAAGTTTGGAAAGGTATGGGAGTCGGCTGGATGGGACCCTCACGAACTTGAACCAAACGTGTTTGAATTTTCACTGATTTGCTTCAATGAAACGAGCGAGATCTGTTTCTGGAGGATCTTCTCACCACGTATGAGTCATGGCTTCTCTTTAAAAACCTCAAAGGAAAGAATGTCTGCATTTCGAGTTTCACCAAAGAAATAACGAAGAACGTGCACTGTGAGAATTAAAGGTGTTATGTTTGGTTGGACAGAATCATCCATTGAGAAATCATCTTTAATGGGATTTGTTTTTGGAAGAATGACAATGATGAACGTTGTTAATAACGGCGAATTCCAGACAAAACGACAAGCGGCAATTCAACATCAGCAGCGATGTCTATCTGACAACTCGACCATCTTCAAGTTGCAATCGAGACAAATAGAATTGAATCGTCTTTCGCCACGATAATGCGACTATATGTTGAGTGTCGTTAAATCCATCACCAAAACGGGCTTCTTCTACCATATTCTCCCACAGAAGTGCCTACCAACTATTAAATCAATCGGTGGCTAGAAAACTGGGAGATGAACTAAGTTTATGATGATTTCGATCACTTAGTGGCGGTTGTCAAAGCATGGATTGCCCAGAAGGACCATGAATTCTTTGCACGTCGAATCTTCAAAGTTAATGGAAAGGCTATTGAAGTAGTTGGTGAATAATTATTTAAAAATGTTATTTCTGATTAGGGAATAATTATTTAAAAAATGTTATTGCTGAATTTTTTTTATTTCTTTTTTTGCAATAAATAGTGTCCAAGAACGCCTGATTATAAAATTTAAAAACGCTTCATAATTATGTACCCAACCTGATAAATAACTAAGTTTAATTCAGTATCAATATAATTTTAGTTATAAAGAAAATAAAGTTTTATGATAAGATAATAAAACATTTAGAAAACATTTTTCTTCGTAATTAAATTCTGAATTAAAAATTTTCTAATAGTGGTATAAAAAGGATTACCTTTAATTCCTCGTACAACTAAGTATAGATAAATTCTGGTAATATTCGTTTCTGTTTTTCTTGCCGTAAATATTTTCGTATTCAATAAAATTCCCTTAATATGCCCAACAAACTTTTCAGTGACCAGAATGGTTATACATATACGGATATGAGATGGAGCTATAGCATGTATATGTTCTGCATGTATCATCATGCTAAATTTAACATATTTGTTTTAAAATCATCATATATGAAAGTTTGAAATTTCCTTTTCGATGGAAATTTCAAAATAACAGAAAATGTGCATATAAATGAATATGAATATTTTTACTTTCTCGTATTCGTAGTATAGAAAATGTATTGTAATCGTCATAAAATTCGAACTCAAGATTTTGATGAATCTCCACGTTTAAGACCTTTTTCAGTTCAAAAAACGCATTTTTCGAAAATATTAGGTTGGTGCGTATGAAATGTCGGATTCTTAAGTGATTGTATAAAACTGCATATCTTTCTTCAAAAGCTGTTTATTCAATCAAAGTATGCTCCATTCGCTTCAATACACTTCTCCCAACGAGATTTTAAAGCGTAGATGCCTGTCTTAAAAAATTTTGGTCTTTAGAATTAATAAACTCTGATATCGAGTTTTTTAGACTGTCTTCATTTTCATAGTGTTTGCCCCTTAAAAACAGCTCTAAATGCTTGAAAAAATGAAAATCGGTCGGCGAGAGATCCGGTGAATATGGTGGATGCTGCAAAACTTCATATTCCAGTTCGTTCCAGCTTATTTCGCTCTGTCAGTGCGTGCGGTACCCACTTGTCCATCTTCTTAACCTTGCCAATCTCAGAAAGGTGTCTCAATATCGTTGTATGGTCAACTTTCATCCTGATAGCAAGTTCCCTCGTGGATACGGCTGGATCCGCTTCCACTAGAGCCTTCAGGTCATCATTCTTCACAGACGTTTTGGGTCTTCCGCGCGGCTCATTTTGCAGTGAAAAATCACCAGTCCGAAATTTTTCGAACCAACGCTGCACTTTTCGATCGTTAACCGTATTCTCCCCAAACGCTTGGTTTATGTTGCGTGCAGCTTTTGCAGCACTATTACCAAGTTTGTACTCATATAAGAAAATGACGCGAATGTCGGCAGAATTCATATCGGCAATAAACTCAAAAGAAATAACAAAAGGGAAGACCTTCGAGAAAACCTATTTTGCTGAAATGAGTCTCTGGCAATGGACAATACGACTATGAATGAGGTTATGCCAAAGACAAAAGTATAACGAAAACAGGGAGACAAACGTCCGCATGTAAAGAGAATCCGACATTTCATACGCACCAACCTAATATCTGTCCGACTTCCGTGTTACAAAAATAACTCAAAAACAGTGTGAGCTAAACAGATGGAATTCGATAAAAAGTTTTAAAGCCTAATTCTAAGCCTTTTTCTAACTATTTATCGATATTTATTCACTGATCGGTTAAACACTAAATTATCGATTATTTTTCATTAATTAAAAATCTAATTAAAATGTTTAAGAAATCATTTTGAGATGCCCATTTTCGGCTCCTAAAGTATATATGTGCCAAATTTGACAGCTCTAAGCCAATTGGTATATTTGGAGCGCCAAAATACATACACACACTTTTTTTTATTCATTTCCTACTATTTGTTAGCACTCTTCCTATATTTATTTATTTATAGATCTTGTTCAAATTTTCAATTGATAATAAAATACTTTTTATTCATCCAGTCAAATACATTTTTTAAACTTGTAGTGGATAACACGCGATGTTAATACAGTTTTTAAAAATATTAATTTATTAAATTTAATTAATTTTTAAAACTTTAAATAGAGTTTTAGCAGTTTGTAATGAAAAGTGATACCAGCAGGCTGATGCTGAATCAGTAAAATGCAAGGATTTCAGTATTCTTCATGAAGTGAAGAATGCGAGATCAATTCTTACGAAAATCAATCATTTTTTTTCTTAATAATTTTTTGATAATTATTTAATAAAAAGTAACTAAAATAAAAAAAAATTATTTCTTGAACTAAGTAGGAATTTTAAAAGTTTTGTTACATTACTTATGATTATTAGAATTAGAAACTACACTTACTACACATATAATTTTGCTATTATTGTATTCTTCAAATGATAATATATTTTAAATCAGAAGTACAGTAATTCGCTTCATCTAAAATAAGAAACTCTTTTATTATCTATTAGCAATAACACGCCAGCACACAGAAAATTCTATTTCATGCGATCAATTTCCAAAACCACAAATTACGTTACTGACAAGCACTTAATTATATCTTAACAGTCTCCAAATATTTGACAACATCTTAAGTATTAAGTTCCCTTTTCTTGACTAACAGTTATTATCTACTTCAATAATTGGAATTTTGACAACAATGTCTCCGGGGAGGTGATCAAAGCTTTCAATTAACGTTCCTTAACTTAAGTAATTGTGTAATTATCCTAAAAATACGGATTTCTACGAGTTAAAGCAAGTCGTCCCGATTTTCATTCAGCATTATGTGGTAGCCAAGGAATTCCTGCTGTGAAAATGTCAGCTAAATAATTTCGGACATTGCAGATTGTTTAATGGGGGTATAATTAGCGAATTTTTGTCTTTGTTTCTGGGAGTGTTCCCTTAGAATAAGTTGCCAACAAAGTATGCGTATGATTAAATTAAAGGAGTTTTGGCTCGCTGAGGTGATTAATTAAAATAAGGTGAGATAATGTTGTTTGGAAGATTTATTTTCATATGTATGATGTGATTTCTAAACTCCTAAGCAACTTTGACCTTGGAAACCTTGAAAGGTAGGTCAAATATACAGATGTAATTAATTTTTATCATCGTATATTGGAGTGCAAATACAAAAGGTGATCTTTACCTAGACCTGTTTGGTAGCGAATTAAATTAACGAAAAGATTACAACAGATGAAATAAATATTCGACGCAATCTTGACGAAACATAAACTTGCTACAGTTCAAAACATTTATTTGAATAACAAATTAAGAAGCATTTAAAACTTTAGACATTAAGTCCTTTGGATATCTAAACATAGTGTAAAATGAAGTCTTCTGAAAGCGTCTGTATGTTAGAATCAGATAAATTGGAGAAAATGATAACGGATATTGGCGATATTTGCACCATTTTGAACAGCATTTATTGGGAAAGATTTTAAAAAAAGGAATTTTATAATTTCGATTCTAATTATTTTCCTACTACGATTCGTGCATACTTAACTGAGCTTCACAGAGAGCATTTATTATCCATTATGTAATTAGGTACCAAATTTGGTAGCTTTGCAACGAACGGTCTTATTTGCAGAGACCCATAAGACATATTTCATTCCTTTTTGAATGATTTTTCTATGATTTATTTTATAAACAACTTTTTCATCATTTATTTTATAAGCGTTTTTTTAATATTTATTATATAAATGGCTTTTCCATCAGTCTTTTTATAATCTATTTATCCATCAATCCTTTTATAGACTATTTATCCATCAATCCTTTTATAGACTATTTATCCATCAATCCTTTTATAGACTATTTATCCGTCAATCCTTTTATAGACTATTTATCCATCAATCCTTTTATAGACTATTTATCCATCAATCCTTTTATAAAAGATTTTTCCCTCGTTCTTTTTTATAAAAAATTTGTCCTCTCGTTCATTTTATAAACAATTTTTCCTCATTTATTTTATGAGCAATTTTTTCCAGCATCAAATTTATAAATGGTTGCATTAATATCATTTTATAAATGATTTTTTCCAACATTCATATTCAAGTCATTTTTTTATCATTCATTTTATAAATGATTTTCCATCATTCATATTCTAGACAATTTTTCAATTTCTAGACAATTCATTTTACAATCGAATTTTTTTCATCAATCATTTTAGAAAAGATTTTTTTTAAAAAACGATTTGTTTCATCATCCATTTTAAAAACGATTTTCTCATCATTCATTTTATGAAAGATTTTCTTACCATTCATTTTATAAATAATTTTTCTTTTCATAAATGACTTTCTCGTCATTCATTTTACAAAATGCAAACTAGCTTCTAAACACTGCCCTTTTAATAACGAAAGTGAATTAGTGACAGATTTAAAAGGATTGTAGAGAATTTATTCAGATTTCTTCTGACATCAATGGTTCCTGTCCAATCCTTTTTTTATTCCTAGTTTGAAAACATAAAAAATAAATAAAATTCTTTTCAGAGAGATATTGCAGTTTTTAAATTTGCTGAGTCTTCCAAACAAACATTCAAGGGACGTTCCGAAGGCCTATATTTCCATAAACGATCTGATCACTGCGCTATGCTAAGAAGAAAAAATGTAATCTTTGTCGTATATAAACAGGAAAATACATTGCCTTTTTCCCGACGCCAAAGGCGATTTATTTGCTGGTTTTCTTTAGCCCATTCGATTACCAAAACATACCCCTCCATCTTTTTTCTCCCCGAACAAAGCAAATAAAACGTTCCTACCTCAAACTACCTCGACATCAGCCCTGAACAACGACAAACGATTCAGTTTACATACTATGATTTGTGCCCCTTTTCACAGCATAAATAAACATGGCCGCCTTTTTGTTCGTTGAAAAAAATAAAACGAATAAATAAAAAGTGGAATACGTTTACAATAAAATAACAGCGCGCATATTTCAGAAATAAAGAGAGAAGTTGGAAAACACAGAGGATGTCCTGTCCTCTGACATATGTTTATGTATATATATTTTTAAAAAATAAAAAGATCTTCTAAGCTGTGCGAAATAATAATAACAAAGCACAAAACTCAACCAACTGCCTCGAAGTTTATATCATCGCATTTGGCATCGCTTCAAAAATATACTTATCTAAAATGTATTGGAGTGGAATTAGAGGAAGGGGGGAAAGCCGAAAGACGAAGGGCTTGCATTCTGGTCATACAACTGGGTGAAATTTCGTAAATATGGATACAAAATTCATATGTCTCTGCAGGAAAATATTCGGTTATTTAAAAGGCAGAATCGAATGCGGTTATTAGGCAAAGACGTGGATATATCGCTTTTGTCTATAAATGCAAAAGCCATCTACTGTTTCTTGTTTGCATAATGCAAAAGGAAAGAGGCAGAATACATCTAATAAGCCATCCACGCCGCGGGCAGCTGAAGGAAGAATGGAGGTTTCTGCCCCTGGTGGGCACTTTTTTTGTTTCTTTTATAACCTCCTGCATTTTTCATATATTTTTTTTTCTACTCGCTTCGGCGGACGTTATGCAAATACGATTTCCTCTACACAGTAACGGGTTCGTTATCTAGACATCGAAACTCAAAAACGGAAAAAGGAAGTTAAAAAAAAAGGAATGTTTCGCTTTCAAGGGAAAAGTTATTCCCCCATTTAAGAGCATTTACGCGTGGAATTTGTTGATCATTAACTCAAAATTTTGAGCAGAGGCTGAAAGTTCGTTCGGTCCCTTAAGAAAAAAATAGGGGGTGGAGGTGGGATGTGTGCATTTTGGCTTTACGCATTGCCCTCATTAAAGGAAAATTCTGAAAACGTTTTTATTTTCTGAAATTTTTAAATATTTCTAAAGGATATGATGCCGATAAGGAAGTGGAAGAATAAATTCTTCAGTTTCATGTTTATCAAAATGAAGCCTAATAGGTGAGTTTCGTAAAAATGTTATCCAATGTGTAAAGTTTAAAAATGTAATTTTTTTTTTAGCCTTCAGAAGCTGTTAAACTACCAATAAAAGTGTTAAGAAGGCTGCGTAGTTTCCGAAAGAGCCTAGGGGCACATGAAATTTTAATACAGATGACTGATCACAGATTAGATTAAAATGAGGTGAAAGTTTTCAGTTAAAAGAAAAAAAAATTCATTAATTTTAAGACTTATGAAACCAACTTGAATGGTCTCCCAAAATAATCTCTAATAAATTTACTATGCCAGAGAACCCTTTACTCTGCATTGCGTACAATTATTACGGAATATGGTTTTTTTTAGCATAAATTTAGTATTTTTACTTAATTTATACTTCTTGTATACAGTCGACTACCTCGCCACCAATGAACGTAGCAGTATCGACAGTTTTTGTTGTGGTAGACTACACTTAAATTATACTGCTATCCTAGGTAATACATTTAGAGTTTAATCCTTGGCGTTCATTAATAGTATCCAAAAACAGAATTTGTATTTTAATGACGCTTTTCTCAAGCGATTGATACATAAATTTGACCCAAAACTGCATTTGTAGTCACACAATCCCATACTAAATTTGATATATTTTAGTCTTTGTGTTTTTAATTAATCGCGTTTACATATTTCTGAAAATACACACCGACAGATAATCAACCTGTTGATGGATTTGTGCTGAAATTTGACGGTTATCTAGACCAGGGGTCTCCAAACTACGACCCGCGGGCCAAATCCGGCCCGCCAGTGCCATCAATCTGGCCCGCGACAGCCAATGATTTATTGTTGTTACTATTGCTGTGATAAATTGAAGAAGAAAACACAGAATGATAATTACTCGGTTTTATTTACCAGCGAAGTAAAACTTAACGACAGAAATGATGACGCAGAAAACTTAAGTATCTAAGCTTAAGCATATTAATAACTAACAAATAATTGAAATGAATCCCACTAATCACAGTAAAACAAAAACACTAATGAGATTTATGTAATTGTGATTTTCCGCCGACAACAGCTTGTAGCTGTGGATCAATTTTACTTGTACCGATTATTATAAGAGATTTAAGATGCTCATCGGTTAATTGAGATCTGTAAACAATCTTTGTGTACTTCATCTTGGAAAACGTTTTCTCACACAAGTAAGTAGTACCAAAAATAGAAAACAACCCACGAGCAAATTTATGCAAATTATCAAATTATACCAATGGAAGGCTCTTATAAAATTCCAACAAAGATTAATTTTGATATTTGTTCTTAATCATATCACTGCACTGTAAATCAATAATTTCCATTTGGACTTCCGGTGATAGGGTATCAATGTCAGAATCAAAAGGATTTGGAACATGGCCCTTGGAACATACTGAAAAAATCATTATGGCCCGAAGGCATCAAAGTTTGGAGATCCCTGATCTAGACTATAGATGTTAAATCTCTGCATCGAATTTTATCCATCTAGCTCTCTTCATTTATTAATTAACGTGTTAAATCATATTCGAACAGATAGACAGACAAACTTCCTAAACAGATTTTAGAAGAAAAAAAAGTGATGAAATAATTTGGAAATTTAGTAAACATTTCGTATACTGAATTTCTATAGTCTAACTCAAAGAGTTTTTAAGTTATCTTTGTAACAGTCAGATGGATGGACAGTTTCCAAAAAATGTGTTTCTCGATCTCAGGTAGGTCTAAAACGTGGAGATTTGTTGAAATCACCAATTTCGAATTTTTTTGACGATTACAGTAGTTTCCTCTATATTACGAATTCGAAAAAGTAAAAATACTCGTATTTATTGCATGCTCATTATCTTGTATTTTATAATTTTCTTCTAGAATGGAATTTAAAAGTTTCATAGATACTGATTTTAAAACAAATCTGTTAAATTAAGCATAATAATATATACACAGAATATTTGAAAAAAAGAAAAAGGTTATAAATTTACAAGTCAGTTCAATGGTTATACTTTATTGGTTACCTATTTGAATCTTTTTTATTCTTCCAGAATAAAGTTGATAATTGTTTTGGGTTCAGTGTTGCCACATAATAACGAGAATCGTTATAATGTGGCAACACTGAATGAATATACACTCATCATTATCGTCGGATTCATACTCATCATCATCGGTCAGATGATGATGAGTATGTATTTCAGAAAATTGTTTTTTCCCTTCTGTGGAACTTTCCCATTCTCCCATTTAATAGATATTCATATTTTGATATAAAGACCACAAAATTGGCTTCCCCTGCCTATATTTTGGATTATTTGGGTCTTAACAAAGACGAAGTACACCGGAACCCTCAACTGTTTTCACCTTTTTTAGCGTTTAGTTATATTAACCTCCCGTTTTGAAGCAACACTAGGGCTATTTTGGGACGGACTTCGAGATTTTGAATCGTGGTCAGATGATGAGGAAGATACCTCAGCTGACACCCCCTCCTCTCCAAACTTCCCCACCTCACCAACGGGAGGCCGTTTGGCCCAGACGAATTTAAGGTATCCGTCTATGTTCGAAAGAAAAGTTTTAAAAAATTGGAATTTTTAAAAACTATTTAAAATTACTGTTTTAAGATGTATTGTCAATTATAATACAAAATACTATAAATACAGCAACAACATTTAAAAATATAATATACTTTGAAAAAAAAGAAAATTAATGATAAATTAGAATGAAATTTAACCAAAACGGTTAACATTCTACATAAAATAGTAATGCAGAAATCCCATTTTTCTTGGTACACAAGTTTTAGAATAGAATAATGAATGAAATGAACCAAAATCTAAGAAAAATTTTGAAATGCAAAGAAATTATGGGTAAAAATATACGTATATATGCAATTGTTTCCATAAATTCATAACTTAATTTTTCTAAAAATACCTATAAATGAAAAAGTATTTCACCAACAATATAACTTTTGGTTCATTTCATTGCCCCTATTATTTAAAACACGCTGCAATTTTTAAGCTAATATTTCTATTAGTTTTTGAGATATCGTGTTAACGGTGGAGAATTTTTATGAAAATCAATGTTTTGAGAAAATTGAAAGTAAAGTTTTAGCTGAAAAATATGTGACCCTGGATGATAGGTCAGGGCTTCCTTTTCCCCAAAAAGATAAACTGTTTTGCAAAGATGAAAGTCGGAACTACAAGAAAGAAAGAAAAAAATCGCCAATGTGGACGATAACTAGTGTTTTTAACGTAGTCGGATACCTTAATGTGCACCAGACCTACTTACATACGGTTCTTCGGTGGAATCGGGCCTTGTACTTGCTGCCTTCCGGCTCCGAAGCCGAGACCTGACCACCAGGTCACGGCGGTTTTAGACGTTTTCGCATTCATGGGGACTGTGTAGCCCATCTAGACAATTCTATAATTACCAACAACAACATACCACAAATGATTTTTGTAGTAGTTTTTGAAATAACATGTTCTCATATACAGACGATGCATTGTTTAAGGTATACCTTCTTTTCTTTCAAAATTTAAAGCAAAACTGCAGTTACAATTCGGCTTGTCAATTCGCCAAATTTAATTAATTTATGAGGGTCCAATTTTTTTCAAGTTTCAATAGACCATTAAAAGAGACAACAGTATGGAATAAAATGAATTTTTCTTTTATCAAAGCCTGTGTGTTACCATTTTTACTTTTTCGACATAATCTCAGTGAAAATTTGACATTTGTCGTATCTTTGAATTAGTTTCCCGGTATCCTCTTCAAAAAACATTGCTTCCAGTGGTGAAGATGGTCTTAACGAACCTCTGAAGCCTCTAATTGGCAGCAACATTTTTTGAAGAGGATATCAGAAATATAATATCTGCTGATATAAAAACTGCTGACTTTTTGGAACGATTGTGTCAAAAAGTAAAAATGATTGATCATAACTTTTGATAATAAAACAATTTTCATCTTCACTCTTTTTTATGATCCCTCGGAATTTTGAAAAGAAAAGAACAATTGTATTGCGTTTGAATTTTTTAACTTGCATCTCGAACACAAACAAAAAATAAAGATAGTATAAGCCATTTGACGAATTTTGATGACAATTTTTTTCAATTTACTATTTGGGTGTTAGGATGGGAAAAAAAACATTAGGTACCTCATCATGCATCCAGAGTTGTAACATTAGTGAGCAAATACCAGCCCTTTGGAAACTTTTGCCCAGAATATTTTTGCAAATTTTCTGTTTTGATGTTAAGATGTTAAGTCATATTTAGCTGGTTCATCATATTTTCAGAGATAACTTTAACTTTTACATACCTACTGAAAAAAATATAAAAAGCTAGATAGATTTAGTTTCTTTCCTTCCTCAAAAAAAAAGTATTTTATTGGCCCATGAAGATTAATCGGCATAAGGCATACTTTAGCAATACGAAATGCCTTCATACACCCGTTCAACGACCCCTCGAGTACCCCCAATATTACTAGCAAATTCCTCTGTTTTAAATTATGTGTACTTGATTCAATACTTGTGGCACATGCTTTGTTTATTAGAGACGGTCGCCCATATGGATTCAAGCGATAAATAGATTTTCCAAAAACACTCAAAAGATATATTAGCACCCATTAATAAATAACACATTATAACAGCTAAGCAAAAAAAATTAATATAAAAACCCCGAACGTGAACTATTATTGCAGTGTTTATGGAAAGTGTTTCTTAAATTTCACATAGAAATTCGGACATATTTAGTATTCTGTTGTTTACTGTTGTTTCCAATGGTACTTGTGATTTAGACAAGCCCGTTGACGAAGTCAGCGACTTTAAATCGAAGGTCTTGGTTTTAGCAATGTCAGCTAAGGTCAAGAGTACGCCTTAGTTACTCACGCATCATATTCACTTGCACAACCCGCTTTTACAGGAGAGCGCATTTACACTTCTCACAGCAAGAACAAATGAAGAAAAATCATGCCCGAACCGGGACTCGACCCGGAGAAGGCCAGATTGTGGGGAAGACGCCCTCCCCTATGCTGGACACCCACTTCAGTATTTTAAGATATCTGAGTTAAAAAAGATAATAATGAATAAAGGATTAAGACTTGGAAAATTTTCAAAATCTTAAAATAAAAGTTTTCAGACGATTGCAATATTTCCTACTTCAATGCTGATAAAATCACAATAGAATAAAACTGCCTCATCTTATTTAATAGCCTTATAACGATCCTTTCCACATAATGATCATGACCCCGTAATGGTCTTTGAATCATAAATCTCTAATCAAAGTAATAAAAAAATGCAACTATTGTGTGTTCTTACCTGCTTTCACCATGAGTATCCCAGTTGTTTCGACAGTATGCTTCTCATTGGTAGCTTCGCATTTGTAATATCCGGTATCATGAATGTCCACGTGCAGGATGCGCAGTCGAGATCCAATTTTTCCATAGCCGGAACTGAATTTCCGGACGTCCACCTTCCCCCTCTCAGGCTCTAAAGGGGCTTCATTCTTGTACCAGCGGATTTTGGGGACAGGCCGACCCCTTACTTCGCATTTCATACGCACAGTCTCCCCAGACAGCTTCGTTAGATTTGTTAAGCTCTTCTCAATGACCAGAAAACCTGGAAGGAAGTGAAATAAATACATTATTTGAAGAGTAAATTGTGGGGTAAAATTATATTTCCCCCAGGCGTTACAAAGATCATTTCATAAAGATTGGTATTACAGTAAACGCCGCTCAATATAATTGCGATAAATGTTATCGATTTATGCAGAGGGATTATAAATGAATATTCCAAATGTGCAGTGATATTAACGAAATAAAGAACGATCTTTTTATTCATTGGAAACAACAAATAACGTTAGAAAAGTAAGCATTAGAATATATCTAAGTTTTAAGAGTTCATTGTAAGATCCTCCAAAATGCAAAATCTAAGCGACACATTAAATCATCTCGTACTGTATTAATATCTTTGATGTCATGCTTTAAAAGACTGCAGAAATAAAAGGGATGACCAAAAAAAGTTTACAAAGCAAAGAAAACATGTTTCATCAACAATAGACACAAATATAATTAAGAGACATTATGTGGTGGTCACTTCTCTATGTAATCACTAAACCTAATGATGTATTTATCACACCACTGAGCCAATTTGTTTAACAAGTGTTAGTAATGATCAGATCTTGGTTATAAAGACAACACTCGGCACCATTTTGTACATCACCGTCTGATATGAACCTTATTTCGGATAAGTGTTTCTTCAATGCTGGGAAAGGAAACAGCCACCGGGAACCAAATAGGAGCTGTATGGAAGGGAAGCGGGTGCAGACCTCCCACCTAAACGTTTTCAGATTGCTGCTTCCCACTTGCTCTCTACCCGCTTCAAAAGAACGACACCATTTTGCAAACTGTTGTCAACTGATAGTTTCGGCACCATACACTTCAACGATTTGTCTGTTAATGTCCGATGTTGACACATTCTTGCCCACAGAAGTCGTATCACAACTCGCACCTTGGTGTGAGACCACTCCTCTAGACGTCTTGCCATTACTGTCGCTGTTTTAGGTCTCAGTATTAACACTGTCTGCTCGAACGACCTGTTAAGACTACTAGGCCATCTGTCTCCACTCTGGGTAACAATATTTCTATCCACAATTTTTACTTTCTAAATACTGCTGCTAGTAAACTTTTTTGGATCACTAATCGTACATGCCTTAAGTTTATTAAATTTGGTTAGTAATTGTGAAACAAACACCTGTCTTTAATGTAACTGAACGAAAAATATCAGATATGGCTAAACATGTAGATGAATCAGCTCAAGGTTTCACACGAAGCTCACAGAAAAGTATTGTGCGATGTGTTATTGTATCGCTTCGATATCCTTTCTCTTTTTTGAGAGGGGCTCCCACTGAAAACTTATAACAGCGATGAATTTAAACTTTCACTAACTATTTCTTACTTTCCGATGAACAAATACATTGGTTCGTTTTAACTTAAAAGACCTGCAAAGTAAGGATATTCCTTTATAACCAGTACTATTGAAATTTTCTGATTCTGAATACACTTATTCAGATAGAGATCCCAAAGATTACGAGTGCTGACAGCTTAACTTTCATTTTAAGGAATATTTCTGAATTTAAAAAATTGTTATTGAGCGGTTGTTCAGCTCTTTTTATCACTACTCCAAGAGGCATTACACAATAGAGCAATATTTGCCCCCCACTATCGCTGCTGTTGCTAATTTTTCTATATAATTACGGCATGTTCCCTTGGTCTTCGAGTCTAATCAGTCTCCTATCGAGCATATATGGGACGTTGTTAAGCGACAAATCTCTCACTATCCACAACCGATTTAGAACACTGCTGAGTTAATTGCCCAAGCGACACAGTTGCGAAAATATAGCCCATGAAATGATACATGGTACCTGAATGATATAACTTATAAGATTATGTATATTTGCATTCAAGCTTTCAGTGACTGCAGAATTTATTAATGTATTACCATTCCACATTTGAAAATACTATTTGGCATATACTTCGATCTGTTACCTTAAAATTCTAATAAAACACATATTTTATTCAAACAAATGATATCAATTAATTTCATTCTAATAAATTATTTTTCTTTTACTGTTAGAATTTTAAGTTTCAATTCCTACCGATACACGTGTGTGTATTTATATATCCGATTCAAATTTTCAATTGTTAATAAAGTATTTTTTATTCATCCACTCAAGTTCAAATACATTTTTTTGAACTTATAGTGGATGACACTCGATGTTAATACAGTATTTTCTCCAAATATTGATTCATAATTTAAATTTAATTCATTTTAATACTTTAAATATAATTTTAGTAGTTTGTAATGATAATTTGAACCAGTAGACAGTAGCTCAATCGGTAAAATGCACAGATTCCAGTATTTTTCATGTGAAAGGGAAAATTGCGAATTCAATTCTTGCGAAAATCAGTCATTTTTGGACATAATAATTTTTTGATAATTCTTTAATAAAAAGGTAACTAAAATAAATTTTTTTATATTGACTTAAGTAGGAATTGACTTTTAAATTTTTTATATATTACTTGTACATAAAAGCCTGTCTAATAATAAACATTAAATTTCCGCAAGCAAAATTTTTCATTTAATGCTTTTCATAAATTATTTAGCGCAACTGTTATTCACTGTAATCTAGTTTCGAATTTGGAAACAAATGATTTTGAAACTGAGGCTATAACTTTAGATGATTCTTTGTTGCAAAGAAGAAGCATAAAATGATATTTATTAATAAATATGAGTGAACATAAAATGATAATATAATATAACATAAAATGATATTTATTAATGAGAAAAACACATGAAGCTTCTTTCTGTACAGTGCTCAAACATTTCTACCCATCATCATTTATAAAAACGTTATCATGTGTTGGCAGTGAAAGAAGTATATAATGCTATTTGGCTGTTTCTTACCTTTTGCAAATTACAATTTTTTTGAAATGAAAACAAACAAGTAATATAAAAAACTTTTTCTTAATTTCTATTTAGGTCAACAAAGAAAATTTTTATTTTAACTACTTTTTGTTAAATAACTATCAAAAAAATTATTGATTTTCACAAGAATTGAATTCACATTCTTCATCTTTACTGAAATTCTTGCATTTTACCGTTTGAACTACTGCCTGCTGATTTTAATTTTTGTTACAACCTGCTAAAACTGTGCTTAAAGTACTAAAAATCAATTAAATTTAATGAAACATATATTTGAAAATAAAACTGTATCAACATCAAGTGTCCTCCACTACAAGTTTTAAAAAATGTATTTGTACCTGAGTAAATGAATAAAAAGTACTTTGATAACAATTGAAAATTTGAACTAGATATATAGATAAATAAACAAACATCGGGAGTGTGTGAACTAATAATAGGAGTTGAAAAAGAAACTCTCATTCTCTGATTATTATCTAAGAATATTCCCATTTATTGCTTAGATCAAGTAACTTTGATATCGATATCCAGAAAATACAAGATATTAAATATTAATATTTTTTTAAAGTTTTTATTATTTACAAATATTTAAAATGCTTAACACAGCATTCAATCTCTTCTTAATGGTGAAAAATACCCGGATGCCACTTCACGGCAGTTATGTTTTGAAATGCAGGCTGATACTTTTTTCTTACTCAAACAAAGAGTAGACTGTTCTTTTCGGCATTTAAAAGAAGAACTGAATGATTGTTTCCTATATATAAAAAAAAAACTATCAATGTTGTTTCTTTTGATACCCTCTTCTCTGTTGAACTAGAACTCACGGGCCATGAATAGGTTTTTGTAACAACTCTAAAAAAGCACCATTTCATTTTTTATGCCATCAAAATGTTTATTTATCTACTGCTTGAAGAATAATATGATCGATTCATTTTTTTTCACACTCAAGTGAGCAACGGAAGCAATAGTTTTGTGCCCTTTTCATTCTTTTTATAATACACAGTAACCCGGTTTCAGAAGAAATGAGGTGGAAAAAATCTTCGATTTTTTTTCCCTTTTAAACACTGAACGGAAAGGGCATCTCATATTTGTTCCCGTTTCTCGTCTCTTCCCAACTATATACATATATACAGGGAGCCTTAAAACCTTTGACCGTGGTTTTTATTCTTTAACTAGCCGCCTTTGGCGACCAGCTGGTTCGCCATGAGTAATGCGTTCTAAAATTTTCAATTAAGTCACATATTCATTAGCCTTGAAGTAATTCCGGGCATTGATTGGCCTGAAATTAAAAAGGTTTTTTTTTTCCGTGATGCTCCCAAATATTAAATATGTTTTTTTTAAAGAAAGTAAGAAAGGAAAAAAAAATATTAAATAAAGGATTTAGATGTTGCAAACGATTATAGAAACATTGGCTTTGCTTTTATTTTTTTAGAAACTATCACATTTTATAATGGGAAAAAAATTATTGAATTAATGATACAGATACTGCAAACGATTATAGAAATATGCCATTAAGACGGGATTTCAATGCATATCCTGTCCCAATTCAATCAGGTTTACCGTAAATAAAAAAGATTTGTTGAATAAATGATTTAGATATTACAAACGATTATAGAATCTTTTGCTTTGCATTTATTTTTTTAGAAATTATCACATTTTATGTTCCTTTTATTTTATCCAGTCACGTGCAAAAATTATCATTTCTTTAGACTTGATTTACGATGATTTTTTTATTATTTGAACTTCCGTCATTGTTTTCTTTTCTTTTATCCAGTCACGTGCTCAAAAAAAAACATGGTCGAAATATTTCTTTAAAAATTCGTTAAAAATAGAGGCTTAAGTTATACATTAAAACACTGATACCGTAAGAAAGCTAATTTTTTTTATCTTCAAATGGATGTAAAAATCATGTTTGTGCGATAATAATATCGGAAGTTATAGCGGAAAAATGACAAAATTTCACTTCATTTTTAATTAATTCAAATTCTAATTAAAAATTCTGAAAAAGGGTTCTGAGGTGCACATTCCCGACCTCCAAGGTATACATGTACCAAATTTGGTAGCTGTAGGTCTAACGGTCTGACCTGTAGAGCGCCAACACACACACACACATTGAGCTTTATTATAAGTATAGATACAGGGAGCCTCAAAACCTTTGACCGCGTCTTTTAATCTTTAAATATTGATCATGGAGATATATTGTAACTGTTGTGTAAAAAAAGGTGCAGAATGTTACGAAGTCGATTAAAATTTTCAGGTGATTAAACTTTAAAAAATATATAATTTAAAGTTTTATACTGACCCCGTGCAAAAAAAGCATGAGAGAGTAAAATGTGCCCCATCTTCTATAAAGATCATATACAATATTTCAGAATTTTATCATTAAAACACTCAAATATTTGTTTAAAAAAAGTGGTTGAAGGGTGAATCACAAATTAGAATGCAAAGGTTTACAGCCTCAGTGCAGATGATGAGTTGCAGGAATGTATCATAAGGAAGTAAAATATGCTTCATGTTTTTATTTTTAAATACTAATTTTAAAATCTATGATTCCTGATAAATTCTTTAAGATTTTATATCATGGATTGTAGAATATAACTTAAAAATAGCTCAGTCAATGAACTTGCAAGAAAAATTATCTAATATTTCCTTTAAGTTATAATTTTTACAAATTTTAAATACTTTTAAACCAATAAACAGCAAAATTACTCTTTATTTATTCAATCATTCCTCTCTTTGTTAATTTTTATACGACCCCAAAATCCATGATTTTTTCTCTTTGCAAACTCGGTATCTAAAAGTGGTTTCAGTCAGCATTTATGTAGTTACATATTTTTGAAACATTTTGTGATAAAATGCTGAAATTTCATAATGACACTATCAAAGAAAGAGGCACATTTTACTCACTAGAAATTGTTTTTGTACGACATTCGTATAAATTTTTTAATTTTTAATCCCCTGAAAATTTTAATCGACTTCATAACATTTCGAGCATTTATTACGCAACTTTGCAATTTACAGTATATGACTATGATGAATATTTAAGGAGTAAAAGCCCAGGCCAAGTTTTTTTATATATAATTATTCATGCAAATTCACTTACTATTCTTTTCTTTTATTCTTATATATTTCTCAAATGCAATAAATGCTATACAAACTCGTGCACATAAATTTTTTTTCTGTTCTTCAAAAATATGTTTAGAAGCATCAAATACTGAATCTAATTTTATATTTAAATTCTTCTATTTTTTTGTGTTTTTATTTTCTAACGTCTTTTTCAGGTGCCTCAAAAATTATATGTAATTTTATCTATAAATTCTTCTGGGTTTTTTTTCTGCATATAGTTTAAATTTAGAATTATTCATTTTCAAAGGTTGTTTTTGAAGCGGGGACGAAGGGAAATAACCTTCTTTTCAACGTTAATTTATTAACAGGTATGCGAGAAAGAAAAAAGATCGTTTTCAGTATTATCAGAGTATTTACTTACCTGAAAATCAAGGTTTCGCGCTGTGTCTGCGTAAGTCTAAAGCATTGCATAGAATTCTTCAAATCAGTTTATAAAGTTCATTGCAGAATTTTTGCAGCAGAACATGGAATAACAAACGTTAAATTAAACGCTTATATATTTTTTTCGTCAAAAAAGTCGATTAGATTTCAAATTGATCCATATAGGGAACTAATTGCAAGATAGATTTAAACAATTTTTGGTCCCAAACAATGAACATTACGAGTTATCTGTTTTAATAACTGTTTGAGTTTAGACTCATATTTCAAAATATTTATAAATAATAAGAGTCGATAATTTATTTTACTTGTTTTTAGTTTAGTATCTTTGAAAAATCACGTTTGTCTCTGTATACATTTTTTATTATGTGTGTATAAAGAAATAATAAAAATAAAATTCTTGAAAACGTAGACGTGATTATTGAACAATGTTTAATTATATTTGAATATAAACATTTAATCATTACAATAATAAGTAATAAAATGGAATATAATATAATCGATTAATAAGTAATTAATTCTCCAAAATTTTATGAAAATAACTGATTTTTTACGATGTATACACAAATCATGGCCTTAATCTTTGATAAATAAAAAATAATATTCCTGCTAAGAAAATTTATAGATAGGGTAATAACGTTTTTAATAGGTCGAAAGGGCAACAATGTTTCCTGTTCAGTGAATTAAAACGAGTTATATCCGATTTGAGATAAACCCTACAGTTTATGCTCAGAAGAAGGAAAGAAAACAGTTTCAAATCTATAAGATTTCACTATTTTTAAGCCAATTTGATAAATATTTGCAAATTTAGGCATCCGCTTTCCAATTCTGAAAAGCATTGTGCCTTGATAACGCAATTTTTAAAGCTCTTAGCTCGAACCAGTTCGACGTTTTCCAGATTTTCCCATTGTGATTCAATTTCAATGAACTTGATTTCTTTCTATAGCCTAGTAGTGCTTGAAAGCTGATGAAACTCGCAACGTTAAGGCTCATAGTTACGTAACATAGCCACTAGACAAAAATGATCACTCGCACCCGGAAGTTGTTAATTGGCTTATGAAGCTACCACCACAGTCTCTATAGCAACTGACCTTTGATTTACTCGTACATAAGCTTATTTCTTTACCCATTTGAATATTTATTATAGAAAACTATATATAAATTAAAATATTTTAATCGAGTATCTTTTATTATTATTTGTATCACAGTTCCTAGTGAAAGATGGCACATGGTGCAGTAATAAGGTTCTCATTTTTGCAAGTTTAAAATAACTCAGGGATTTTTTTTAAGGTTTTGATTCTTTACAGTGGAATTAGCTCATTTGACATTACCGTCACATTATGAATGTCACTGCTTACAATGGCGTCACAATGGGTTGAAGACGGAATATAAATCCTCGGTGGCAATCTTGAGTAAAAATATCGTGCATTTAATTAATTTATAGTATAGCTATAACGAGCGGAAAAGTAAATATTATGGTTCTGTAATCCCTTACTCTACTTGTGTAACGCCACTTACACATGTTATCTAAATGTTATTATTAAATTATATATTACACAGACTTAAGTCACTTATGAGGGGTGATCCAAAAAAATAAGTTAACAAGGCAAAGGAAAAATCCTTATTAGCGATAGACGCAGGATACAAATAGTAAATAAGAGACGTATGTGATGGTCCCTTCTCTACATAATCACCAAACCTGTTGAAGCATGTATCACACCTCCGGACCAGTTTGTTTAACCTGTCGGTGCAATCTGGTCCCTGGCTACCAAATCAGTTCTCGGCGTCTTTTTGGACGTCACCTCTGATATGAACCTTGTTTCTGTTAAGTGTTTCTTCAATACAAGGAAAGGGAAACAGTTTCTGGGATCCAAATAGGTATTGTATGAGGGTTGACTCCAGACCTCTCACCTAAGCGTTATCTGCTTCAAAAGTGCGGCACCATTTCTCCACCTTTTGTCTACTCATTGCTTCGCCCACGAACACTTCAACGATTTGTCTGTGAATGTCCTATGCGGACACATTGTTGGCCCATAGAAATCCTATCATGGCTCGCAATGCGAGAAACCCCTTTCCTAGACGTTTTGCCATTACTGTCTTATTTTCAGGTCTCAGTACTAACACTATGTGCTCTATGGTAATACTAACACTATGGTACTAATATTATTATCTCGAACGATCGATCTTAGACAACTAGCAGTATCTGTCTCCACTCTGACTAACAATATTCCCAAACACAATTTCTACTTTCCCAATACTGCTGCTTGTAAACTTTTTTTTAGATCACCGCTCATATTAGATAACTAAATCTAAAATTTGTTCTGAATGTTTATTTCATAAGTTATCATTTGTAGGAATAACAAAGTTTGTTACTTACTAGACTCGGCACTGTTGCTTGTTCCTTTAGAATTAAAATCGCCCCTCTTATCTTCTTTGTGATTTTTCTTCTTTCTGAAATTAAAAAGCAAATGTTGATTAAGAGAGTTTATATAAAATAACTAAAGAACAGAAGAGTATTGTAGCATTATTTTTTGTAGAGTATTGTTGTAAATGCATTGTTTTATAAAGCAGAGGTTTCTTTTTCTATTCCTACTATTACTCTACACTCTCAATATATTATTTATTTTATATCTTGTTCAAATTTTCAATTGTTAATAAAATACTTTTCATTCAACCCCTTCAAATACATTTTTTAAACTTGTAGTGGATGACGCTTGATGTTAATACAGTTTTTATTATCAAATATTAATTCATCATTAAATTTAAATAATTTTTAATAATTTCTATAGAGTTTTAGAAGTTTTCAATGTTAGTTGGACCCGACAGGGAGCAGCTCAATCGATAAAATGCAAGGTTTGGAGCATTTTCCACGAGAACATGAAAAATGCGAGTTCAGACTTGCGACTTTGTATTAGAAGGATATGAATTTAGGAATCAATAACGTCAGTGACGAAGCGTGTAGATCGCTGGAAAAAAATTCTTTTACGACTTAGTGTTGTGAATCGGTAAAATACAAGGATTGTGAATCGGTAAAATACAAGGATTGTCAATCGGTAAAATACAAGGATTTGAGCATTTTCCACGAGAACATGAAAAATGCGAGTTCAAACTTGCGATGATATATTAGAAGGATATGAATTTAGGAATCAATATCGTCAGTGACGAAGAGTGTAGATCGCTCAAAAAAAAATTCTTTACGACTTAGTATTGTGAATCTGTCATATGTGTGAACATATTTATATTTATGACAATTATTTAATAAAAAGTAACTAAAATAAAATTTTATTTGCTGACCTAAGAGCGAATTGATTTAATTTTTTTATATTTTACTTGTTTATTATCGATCTCCTGTATTAAATGCAGCGAAGATTTTCTTGATTATATATAAATTATCGTACACAAATTAAGAAAGATATAAATAAATAATAATTTTGAATTTTTTTTGGTTCAAAAGTATTAAAAATTTGTAGAAATAATAAGTTAAAGAAAATATTACATAAGTTTTTCTTTATCAGTTCATTGACTGTTTTAGTTTTACCTTTTATTCTGTAATTCATAATACAAAATTTTAAAATATTTTTCAGGAAGCATAGATATTTAAAATTTGTATTTAAAGCTAAAAATCTGAAGCATGTTTTATTTCCTTATGATGTATTCCTGCGTCCCGTCATCTGCACTGAAGCCGTTAACATTTGCATTGTAATTTATGATTGACCCTCCACCAACTTTGTTTTTACATATATTTTAAAATTTCCATGACAAAATTCTGAAATTTTGTACGGGATCTTATTAGAGGATTGAATACATTTTACTCATGAGGATTTTTTGTACAGGGTCCATATAAAAATTTATATTTTGTAATTTTTAATGTTTAATCTCCTGAAAATTGAAATCAATTTCATAACATTTTGCATCTTTTTTTAAGCAACTTGTAATTTATATGTCTATGAGCAATATTTAAGGAATAAAAGCGGGAATTCAAAACACCCTGTATATCATTTAATAAAAGGTATCTTAAACAAACGAAGGTGTCAAACTGCCCATGGACTCGAAATTTACAATTTTATATCTTTCTTAACAAAATGCATATAAATAAGTAAAATTTAAAATATGTATAATTGAATATTAATTTCCTTTTAGCAAAATATAAATTTATTGAGTAGTTGAAACTGTCTAATAATAGCTTTCGAGAAATTGGAGTTAATCTGTAATCTGCCATTCCATGAATATATACACTGAAATGACATGGCGCACTGTCATCCATAAAACTCCCATCGTTGTGTGGGTACGTGAAGTCCATGAATGGCTGCAAGTGATCTGCAAGCAGCTGAACATAACCATTTCCAGTCAATGATCGGTTCAGTTGCACCAGAGGACCGAGTCCATGCCATGTAAAAACAGACCACAGTATTATGCAGCCACCACCAGCTTGAACAGTGCCTTGCTGACAGTTTGGGTCCATGGCTTCGTGGGGTCTGCGCCACACTCGAACTCTACCATCAGCTCGTAACAACTGAAATCGTGACTCATCTGACCACGCCACGGTTTTCCACTGGTCTAGGGACCAGTCGATGTGCTCACGAGCCCAGGAGAGTCGCTGCAGGCGATGTCGTGTTGTCAGTAAAGGCACTCGAGTCGGTCTTCTGCTGTCATAGCCCAAGGAAGACAAATTTCGCCGCACAGACTTTCGGACACGTCACTCGTACGTCCCACATTGATTCCTGCAGTTATTTGAAGAAGTGTTGCGTGTCTATTAACATTGACCATTCTACACAGACGTCGGCGGTCTCAGTCGTTAAGTGCAGGTGGTCGCCCACTGCGCTGTCCATGATGGGATGGGATGTCTGAAATTTCATACTCTCGGCACACTCTTGATACTGTGGATCTCGGAATGTTGAATTCACTAACGATATCCGCAATGGAATGACCCATGCGTCTAGCTCCAACTAACATTCCACGTTCAAAGTCTGTTAATTCTCGTCGTGCCGCCATAAATCACGAAAAACCTGTTCACATGAATAACTTGAACACAAATGAAAGCTCTGGAAAACGAACTGCGCATTTATACTTTTTCGCTGTGGTACTACTGCCATCTGTATATTTGCATATTGCTATCCCATGACTTTTGTCACTTCAGTGTATTTTCCAAAAATAACTGGAAATGCATTTAAATTAAAAGGATGATTTGGAACGATGTTAAATCTCCAACTAGATGCTAATTAAGTAAATTTAAATTAAAGTTAAATAAAATTAAATCATGCATACTTAAGATTTTCTTTTTCTTTTGAAATCGATAGTAATTAAAAGTAATGTAGAATTATAGAAAAAAAATAAAACACTGGAATATTACCAAAAATTATTTACTTATTAAAACGAAGAAAAATTCAGTCTAAAAAATAATAAGTAGCAAAAATCTGCTTATTCTTTTGATATATAAAAAGATATCTTTTGTTTTTCTATATTGGCAACCATAAAATGGAATACGAATGTGAGGATTTCGAAGCGAATCAGAAGTTATGAAATTCTTTTAGATTGCTCAATAAAAATTATCATTTTAAAACTTTTTATTGTTTTATGAAATATTAGGGATAAAAATTGGCAAAGAGTTGTAGTACGAACCAATGTAAATTTCATTTGGAACCCATTTTAAAATAAAGTAATTAAAACTAAAGAAGATCAAAATTTAATAAGGCTTATCTTAGATTATAACGAACAATAAAAATTGTGAAATTAAGAACTTTATAAGAGATCGTTAAAGGAAATGCTGATGCTAGTGCTGTTATTATTATTACTATTAATAATAATTAATAATAAGTTTTCTTATTATTGCTATTACTATTAACAACTTTTATTAGAGTTAATTATTGTTATTATATCAAAAAATTCCTTAAAAAAGAAAATGATCTTTAAAATCATTTTTTCACAATGAAATTTTTCTTTACGTTGTATTAAAATATTGATTCTTACAGAAAAAAAAATCTGTTTTACAAAATTACTAGCCGCCTTTGACGACCAGCCAATTCTTCAAGCTTAATGCTCGTTAAAATTTTAATAATTAAATATTTTATGAAACTATTATTTTAATATATTCTTCATCAAAATATTTTAAAGCTTCTAATTTTGATAGTCATATAATGCATTCATAGTTTTAAAAAAGCCTTCAGCCATTGCTTAATATGTATCTCTTTAATCTTCTGTTAGCTCTAGTAGAATTTATGTTTCAAATTAAAATGGAAATGATTAATCTGAAATTTATTTTAGAGCCTTTTTTACTGAAACAAAACATTTTTTAATGATATGATTACTCAAAACAGAGTCACTGAGCATTTAAATCTTATGGACACTAAAGATTATCTTTCTTAATGTATGTAATATGAAGAAGTTTTCAGCAAAATTTTCTCAGATTCATCATGAACAGATCCATCAATAAAGAATGTTTTGTTTAAAATGCATCAAACACTAAGAAAATAAACATAATCGTTCCAAATAATCGATCGGAAATATGTTAAGCCTTCAAGAGAAATAGATTTGCCAACAATCAGAATACAATGTACGCGAGTGAATTTTCAACGTCAATTATGGAAACTCAAATCCGGGAATTTTTTATGCCAGCTGTGGTAACGCTATGCAGATTATAATTTTTATTTTCCTCTATTCTGTTTTATTTTAACACAAAAATTTTTCATAATGAATCTGAAAAATTGATTAATTAACAATGTTTAATTTTAAATGCATCGAACACTAAAAAAGTAAACAGAATCATTAGAAATAATCAGCCAAAAGTATGTTGAGCCTAGCCTCGTTACCGTGGGCAAAAAACTGAAGCATTACTTATTTGGCGGTAGGGAAATGAAAAAAAAATTTTGGTGGGAAACTAAGTTTTTAGTTAATAATTAAAATTTAAAAACCAGACCTTAAGTGTTCATTCCTGATCCTCAAGGTATGCATGTACCAAATTTGGTAGCTATAGGTCGAACGGTTTGGCTTGTAGAGCGTTCAATCCTACACAGATTGAGCTTTATTTTAAGTATAGATAACATTGTTACAGTTTATAATTTTAGAACGAATAAAAAAGCTCTATAATTTTTTTCATATTTAATACAGGTATTTCCATATTAATTACAGGTATTTATTACAGGTATTTCCATATTAATTATAGTTATTTATTACAGGTATTTCCATATTTATTATGGGTATTTATTACAGGTATTTCCATATTAATTATAGGTATTTATTACAGGTATTTCCATATTAATTATAGGTATTTATTACAGGTATTTCCATATTTATTATAGGTATTTATTACAGGTATTTCCATATTTATTATAGGTATTTATTACAGGTATTTCCATATTTATTACAGGTATTTATTACAGGTATTTTCATATTTATTATAGGTATTTATTACAGGTATTTCCATATTTATTACAGGCATCTAATAGATATTTCACGTGAATAAAATTTTATTTCCCACAAAATTTAATTAAAATTTAATTATCCCAAATCTTCAAAATTTTCATTTTCTAGTGCTGTTCCATTCTCATGCCATCAAATTTTAATTTCATCCATTGGAGAGAAAATATTTATTTGTGCGCGAAAGAGGAAGAAAAAAATTAATAAGATTTCGTTCGCTTGAAAAGCAATTTTAACTGTTATCAAGTCAGTCATCATAAGTGGCTTAGCTCGAGATAGAGAAACAGCACGGAACAAATTATTATCTTGAGCAATCAAGGAAAGTTTTAGTTTCTTTTGAAAAATGTTTACTGAAAAGATTTTTGGGGATGAAAAATGCAAACGATGTAAGGCTGTCTTTCAGATACTTTGATAAATAAGAAAGAGTTTATTACATTCAGTTAATATTTAACTTTAAAATATTTTTACTGCATTTGCAAGACAGGATGGAAAAATATTGACTTTAATGCTATTATTTCTCTGAGTTCCAATTGTTTTCAGTATAATATCAAACTCAAAATGAAGTTTTGTAGTTTATGAATTCGTAGCTTTTGGGAAGACAGGTTTCAAAATATAGCATAGCATAACGCCATCCTGTGCCTCCGGTTGTAAGTTATCTAACCATTAGGATGAGAACACGGTGGAAGCAAGGGAAAAAAAGAAAAGAATAAAAGAAAGATAGCAAAACTGTTTGAAAGAAATAAAGATATAACATATCATCCAGGAATATCCATAGAGAATCCCATCGATGTCAAATTCTACATGCATGTATTCAATTTTTAATCAAATAATAACTGGATGGAGAGAACAAGAATACTTACAAAAATAGTGACTATGGGTTGAACTTACAGGGAAACAATCCGTATAATCCAAAAAACAGACTGTCAGTGAATGGATTTTATTCAAAATTTGATATAAATATGGCCGAATGATAATAAATAATATAAATTTGGCCGAAAATTTATAAGCCCAAATTCAGTCTTCTCTCAAAAAACAGTTTTGAGTTTTATGTTTACCAGCGGGTGACCGAGCTCCGCTCGAAGAAAACAGGTATCGAAGCTAACTCGAAGATTTAAATTTTCAATTGTGATTTATCAAAACAATACATGCCATAAGAAAATTTGTGAAACCATTGGTAAAAAGATAACCGGTTAAACCTCGGCTTTTCATCTTCCACCAGCGATGTCATGTCTTGATGTTCCATTGCAAATCCCCATCTGCACTGGTCTCTTCCATGTTTGCTGACCATGCACGGAGCGCTTGGGTTCATATCACCACACGGGTTATGGATCATCCATTTCGAGATCAGTTTCGGATCATCTTCTGGAAACTTTATTAGTTCGCCCTATTGGCCATAGATGGCAGCACGTTACCGCTTGAAACCTATTAGCCATTATGGCGAACTAATAAAGTTTGAAAATATCCTATCTGTAACTCCGAACTGCTCGACCGTAGCGCTTCAAAACCGGCGCCAATCGATTCCTCGTGGCCAAAAACCCCAGACCCCCAAGTTTACCGGAGTTTATAAATTCTGGGGTGATTTTCGACTTGGCAACCATTCCTCGTATTATAGTATAAGATAGATAGGGAGATTGGTAAGCTGACTAAATATTTAGAAGTTCCTTTTATAACTCACACAAACACACAAAAATTGTCGAAAAATCGAAAAAATTTGTAATCGAAAAATTTTTGTAAAAGTAAAATCGAACATTTTTTGTAAAACATTGAAACAGTTCTAAAATAAAAGATAAGATATGGTCTTTAATTTTAAATTCTTATAATGGATAATAAGTTGGTAAGCATTAATCTTCTATTGTAAAGCAAGGCATGTTTAATCATTTACAGGTCAAACATTTAATTTATCTAGAAATATCAGCCCCATTTAGCATTAAAAAACAAATCCTTAAATCTATCTAGGAATTCCTGTTATGACCAAAATAAAAAAATAAATACTTCGATCTGTTTAAAAATTTCTTCTATGTTCACATTGAAGTTGGTGTAAAAATATATTAATATATTCATTATATTTTTCTAATTAACAATTTAAACTCTATAGTGCTTGGCTTTTTATTTATTTATTTTGACAAAAAATGTTTGTTTTGAACAGCTCATATAATTCAAGAATGTTATTTAAATAATTTAAAGGATTTCTTTTATCAAAAAATATTAAAATGTGTCAAATAGTTTCATTATAAATTAAAAGATATCATAGTGACATTAATAACATTAACATAATTCTGTAACAAAAATAAAAGTTCCTTTTTTCCAATTTCTAAGATTCGTTCTTTTCCAAAGCAAAAAAAAAAAAAAAAATGATGTCATTTTTCATGGTAGAATTGTTTGTATAACAGCCACCCTGATAATTAAAAAAAAATTCTAGTTTAATTCTAGCAACTCTAGTATAATCTAATTTTTTTCACAATTTTTTTTACAAAAAGAATTTAAAAAGGGATTTCCAAACATTCATTGTTATCTTTTGGAACAATCATGTGAAATTTATAAATGAGAATAAAAAGATGTAGCCAAATATCGACATGGATCATTGAAAGGTTGAAAGAAGAAAGGTAAAAATCTTGAATTATTGTTTTCAAGGTATAAACCAAAATTCGTTTTTCAAATCAATATCGTAATTATTTTTTTTTTAAAAAAGAAAGATTACGTTGACTTGCATAATGAAGAAAAGGTTTCACCTAGAATGTAAGACTGTGTTTCTTTCTTATCGTCTTATCAGTTTTTGAGATTCGTTGTTTTACTCTATTATCAGCAAAAGATGCAAAGCATTCTTCACGAATGCAGGGTATTGTTCCACCAAAATTCAAAACAAGCTAAATAAACACCACTCCCGCGTTTATTCCGGCATTTCCAAGATTTCCAGCGTTAGATTTCGCACGGCACTTGACATCGGTAATTCATTTTCCTTCACTACCAACTCTCTTCCTGTAAGATTACGCGGGGAAATAAACAAACCCTAAAAACAAATGAAGGGGAAATAAAAAAAAGGGTAAAACTGTTCGAATAAAGCCCTCCCCAAGTATTGAGATAGAAGCAGCAGTAAACGCTGCATCGGGGAGGGAGGGATTTATTTCTCTACCGGATTTGGCAACAATGAGATATGGGAACAATAACGACAAAGGCAGGCCAAGAAAGAAGACGCTTTTTGGAGAAGAAAACTGGATATAATGCCGCAATGAATTTTGATGCCGGAATCCCGAAGTCTCGTTCCTTTGGCGATAAATAAATAAACATTTTCTCGCACTTCTCTCCCTAAATCGATGGATAAACTATAGATTATTTTTTACTCGTTTTGTTGCGTGCTTCCCCGCCAAGGTAGGGCGCCCGAGAGCCTATTTATTTGGAGTTTGTGTTTACGAGGCCGGCCATTCGTGGTCTGGATACATAAAACCCCATAATGTACTTTGAAATGCCATTAGGTAAAGGATTACCTGGGGAAAATGTGCCACTGATGAGAAATACCTCGAAGAAAGGCAAGTTTTTTTTTTCTCCCCCGATCACTCGTAGATTAATCGGCAACGTTTGAGGGAATTTATACTAAATCTGTATCAAATAATAAAAATAAGAGGATATATATATATATATATATATATATATATATATATATATATACTTTATTCCATTTCTGCAGACGAGCATGCATATTTACAAGCAGACGTGACGAAAAGGGAAGAAATTTATTTTCCGTCGTTTATATAGAATATTTTGATGGGAAAAATATTGTTTACCTTGCTTATAGACTATTAAGTTTCCCATGGGGATTCCTGAACATGTGACTTTCAAATCAGGGGAAACACAGGGATCTTTTTATAAAATTATTTGTTTAGGTCAGCAACTTTTATCAGTCACTTTCACCGTGGAAATCACTGATATGCATGACAGAAGAAATATATGCATATTTACAAGCTGCGGGGAAAGGGACAGAAAGAGAAGAAACTAATTTTAGCTCCTGTTAAATAGAATATTTTAAAAGGAAAAAAATATTGCTTACAGTGCTTATAGATTATTAAGTTTCTCACGGGGATTTCTGAGCATGTGACTTTCACAGGAGGGATCTTTTTGTAAAATTATTTATTAAGGTCAGCAACAGTCACTCTTACCGTGGGAGTCACTGACTAAAGAACTTTACAAAGCATTTTTTGAATTAATTTAGTAAATAATGTGGAATCAGATCAGGAAATAAGAAAATATTTTAGAATAACTTTTATAAGGTCTAAATTAAGATAAAAATTTAGAAATTAATTTGGATTTAAATTAAATGTTAAGATACCATTATATATATACATATATATATATATATATATATATATATATATAAGCTTATTATCCTTCCTCTGATTTCGTCTTTCGAATTTGACAATGTTTTCTGCAAACATTGGTATTGAAGTTGCAGCGATGTTTTCTTGTTCCTATTTTAGATTTTTTTTTGAATATCTTTAAAAGTACACATTTCTTACACTACAAATTTATATGAAATTATAGAATGCAAAATTCTTTGCATTTTCAAGATTTATTCTTTTTCAAATTTTAATATTTTTGCAAATATGGGTACTAAGCCACTTTTCCGTGTTCAGGGATTTAAGACCCCCTAGATTATAAAATCTGCCTGTTATCAGCATGAAAATAACCCTTTTCAGTATGTGCTTTCACATATACACACAAAAATGGTAATTGAAACAAAATCTGTTTCATTATTATCATTATAACTAATCTTTGACAGTTTCAACACTTGTCCGACTCGCTGTATTTTTGCGATTTTCACCTACTAAACGCAGGTTTGGACCCCTTGTACGGTGATTCTTTATCCTCCTGATACCTAACAACACCCCTCAGAATTTGACGGTTGAATTTAACAACACCCTATATTATATATATATATATATGCAAAATCATATGATCCAAAAAAAAGCTTGAGGCCTTCACTGATATATTCTATAATAATAATAATACTTTTAAATTATTTATATTACTAGCCGCCTTTGGCGACCAGCTGGTTCGCCATGAGTAATGCGTTCTAAAATTTCCAATTAAATCATATATTTTTTAGCCAAAATTTAAGAAATAGTTAAAGTTAAAAGATTCAGTTATTAGTAGTTAAAGAGTCGATAACTTTATTCGGAAAAACTTTTTGAGTTTAATGCTCTAATAATTTATCAATTATGCTTCCAAAATATTAAAAATGTTTTTTTCGGTGATATTGCCAAAATGTTAAATATGTTTTTTAAAGAAAGCGAAAAAGGGAAAAAATTATTGAATTAATGATACAGATATTGCAAACGATTATAGAAATATGCCATTAAGTCGGAATTTCAATGCATATCCTGTCTAAATTCAATCAGTTTTACGGTAAATAAAGATAATTTATGGAATTAATGATATAAATATTGCAAACGATTTCTTAGAATCCTTTGCCTTGCATTTATTTTTTTAGAAGATATCTCATTTTATATTTATTTTATTTTATCCAGTCACGTGCTGAAAGTTGTATTTCTTTAGATTTGATTTACGATGATAGTTATTTTTTCATTTGAACTTCCGGCATTGTTTTATTTTATTTTATCCAGTCACGTGCAAAAAAAAACATGGTTAAAATATTTCTTTAAAAATTCGTTAAAAATAGAAGCTTGAGTAATACATTAAAACACTGATACCATTACAAAGCTAATTTTTTTATCTTTAAAAGGATGTTAAAATCATGTTTGTCCGATAATAATTTCGGAAGTTATAGCGGAAAAACGTCGAAATTTCGCTTAAATTTTAATTAATTCTAATTCTAATTCAAATTTAAATTTAAATTAAAAATTCGAAAAAAGGGCTCCGAGGTGCACATTCCCGACATCTAAGGTATACATGTACCAAATTTGGTAGCTGTAGGTCCAACGGTCTGGCCTGTAGAGCGCCAACACACACACACACAAACACACATTGAGCTTTATTATAAGTATAGATTAGCTGTTGTCGATAAATAAGCGGACATAAGATGTTTCAAGGAGTTAATTCTCGAGTTATTCGGGTTTTTTTACAGTTATATGAACGTCCCGTTTTAATGCAACTTTACAGCTATTTTCGGGCTGACCATGTCAAGTTAGTCTGCTTTTTTTTTTTAGTTATATGAACGTCCCGTTTTAATGCAACTTTAAAGCTA
>JAPMOQ010011374.1:36448-64793 GCA_026543055.1 Argiope trifasciata | reverse complement strand
TTTTTTTAGTTATATGAACGTCCCGTTTTAATGCAACTTTAAAGCTATTTTCGGACCGACCATGTCAAGTTAGTTTGCTTTTTTTTATTTATATGAACGTCCCGTTTTAATGCAACTTTATAGCTATTTTTGGACTGACCATATAAATTCAAACCGCAGACAGATGATGAGAATAACATTTTAGCTACTATCCTCCTCTCCAAACTTCCACACCAGAGGACTATTTATTTTTGAAGCTCGAAAATATTGTCTGCAATTGTTTACACATTTATTTCATTGTCTTTTAACTTTAAACGAGCAATTATAATATATAACAGTAATATGAAAGTAATTTTTTATAATTCCGAAATATTCACAAAAACTAATTTTCTATACAGGCAAAAAAAGACGATAATAAAATTGTGGAATGTAAATAAGTAACTTATTTACTGCGAGATATATCCTATTCTGAATTCCAAAATGAAAATAACTAAATTCATAGCATATTTCAAAAATAATAACTTCAACAAAATTTACATAACCGCATTCACAAAATACATAACAATCCGGGGATAAAATTAATTTTCTTCAAAATTAAGAATAATTCGCAAAAACTATTATTTTACACAAAATATAGGTAGACGACAAAGTCACTACAGAGCACATAAAATAAATATAAAGCAATTATTCTAGGGGACATTTATACCATAGTTAAACCTCAAATTTCATCACACGTAATGTTCTGACAACATAAAACGAATGACATTCCAAGCAATCCTGACATTTTAATTTTTGAGGTTTCTTGTTGACATCGCGTCACCTCGTAAAAACGAGTAAAACTCTAGTGCTTATGTATTAAAACAAATATTCTTATTTAACTAAATTCTATTCTATTCAAATGAAAATAACTCCATTCATATCAAATTGTAAATCAAATCAACAAAATTATCTATAATCGTATTTAAAAAAATTCATAACATTCTAGAGCCGAAACTAATTTTATTTAAAATTCCGAATAGGTCAGAAAAACAAAATCTTTTACATAAAATAAAAGTAGACGATAAAGTCACAGTAGAATACGAAAAATAAACCTAAAACAATTATTCTAGGGAACATTTATACCATAACAAAGCCTAAAATTTTATGACACGTAATGTTCTGACAACATAAAACGAATGACATTCCAAACAATCCTGACATTTTAATTTTTGAGGTTTCCTGTTGCCGTCGAGTCACCTCGTAAAAGCGAGTAAAAATCCGACCGTTATGTAGATGACCTTATGTAACTAAATTCCGCGAGAGTTATGTGGACCCATAAGAAAGAAGCTCTGGGGAAATTAGGCTGAAAATGAAGGCATTCCATTCGACACACGTTATGAGGCACAGAGGAGACAGCCCGGGAATCATAACCGCAATCAAATCCGGGGAGGACGTTAAGCAAAAGAATGAAAATGTCATTTAGAAAGAGCGGCGAATCAAGACATTCAAATCCTTTAGTGGAAAGCGACGAAGGTATGCTTTGTTAATGAGGTCGGTTTCCCTTATCCTCATCATTTTGGTTTGTTTACTCGGATCCCAGTATAGTTTGTTATCCAGTTCTTTTTGAAACAGAAGCTGTTGCTTCTGAAAATTTAAGTTAGAAACTTTATTTTTCGGTTGGTTTCTGAAACAGAAATAATTTAAATTTGCATTTAATGAGAATAACGAAAGGTTTTCTTATTTCGCTCGTAACTTGTTGCGGGAAGGTATGGTATGGTATGTAAGGTTTATTGGAACAAGAGCCAAGAGAGGTAACACTGCGCCATTCATATGCTTTAATTTAAGAGCACGTTCAATGAATTTATCTATGTATGAAACTCTTATGTGAACGCAAAATCAGGCCGCATTTGTTAATCGCAGTTTGGCAACACTTCGACCTTGCTCGGTAACATCAACACGTGGCTTGGTAAGATTTTAAGCGAACAAAAAAATTAATTGATTGGAAATGTAACGGACAAAAGTTTTTACAATCAGTACAGGTCGTACTATATCGATTGTAATATGAAATCTTCGAAACAGAAAAGACAGAACAAAATAAGAAGAAATTATTTTTGTTTACAAAGAAGATTTCTAAGGCTCAGTTTTAGAGTGCACTTTTTACCTTACATTTTTTCTTTCATTTTGTAATCCTACGTTGGAATGAATTGAATTTGAATATAGCTGATTTCAAACATTTCTTTTGTAATTATCAATTTTTTTAACTGTATCTGTGGTATAATTCCCGAATTCAAAAAATTGTGAGCAAAGCACAATTTTTTTTATTTTGCTTTTGTGGTTGATGTATATAGTTCCTAAATGAGAAATTATTTGTGTTCACTAAAAAATTTTCAAAGGTTCAATTTTCAAGTGCACTTTTGGCTTCACTTTTTTCTATTTCTTTTATTGTTTTATCCCATTTTGGAATAAACTATTTGAAAATATCTTTTGCTAGACTAAAGTGGTAGAGTAGATGACGAGCGAGCGAAACGATCCGAGAGGAACTGCATTAGCAGTTCCTGGGGGTTGGATAGCATAAGCGAGCAGGAGGCGGACCTCCCTAGTTATAAATGAAAGCCGACTGAGATAAAATGCATAAAATGTAAGCTGTGGCATTCAGCTAATAAAATTTAAAAATGTTGAATCACAGTAGAAAAAAAATTTTTAAACAAAGTAAAAGTGAGAGGATAATGATAAAACTTCATAAGGTATCATTGATAAACAGCTAGATGCAAGTAGAAAAGTTGATAGCTTTTAAAAGTTCAAAATATTTGGGTTGTGTTTCTCACTCACCAGGTCGGTTATAGCTAAGCATGATGTATTTTAAAAACTGACACGAAGGGAAGTGTAAGAAGGACATTCAATTAAAATATGCTTTATGCTTAGAACAGCGTGATACGCCAGAAACATTGGCGCCTTTTCGCCAAAGATCAAATGTTTGTGAGTACAGCGCGTATGCTCTATACGGAGGTGTGTTATCTTGACATCTACCTTCCGTACAGGAAGAATTGGCTACATAGCAATGGTCAACATGATTGAGTGCAATTTATTGCAGGTCAATAAGTCCCATTTTGCTGGCAAAGCCAGCAAAAGACGATAGACCAAACATTTCTTGGCATCGTAGTGTGGAAGTTCTTGGTATGGGAAAGTGGATGCAGGTTTAGCTACAGAATCCACAATTTTATTCCCCGAATTACCAACATTATTTGGCACCTAGCAAAAAATGACATTAAAACCGTCGATTCTCAGAAGACTTAAAAAGAATTCTATTAGCAATCCAGTGCATTCTATGGTGGTAGAGAGAAAGTGTTTCTAATGCACTCATGCTTATAACTTCTTGCATATACACGGGTTTTAGGTTAGTTACAAGGGATAACTTCAATTTGAAACCACCGAGAGTGTTCACCCTAAAACTTTCTAACCTACTTTCTAATAATGGCGTTATCTCAGAATACCCTTTGTATGATACAGCATACAATAGTTACGAAATATTAACTTTTGGCGTCAAATAAGAATTTTTACTGAATCTGTTGGCGAGTTATTTGACGATTAATCCTTGTCATGCAAAAGTATTCAAAAACTTCAGACATGTTTTTCATAACCAATTGCAGCAAAGATTTGACATAAAAGTGCACTTACAGTCACAAAATTCCATTCCAAATTTAATATATTTAAAACTTTGCTTTTTTGAATTATCGTGTTTGCATGTTTCTGAAAGTATAGATAGACCAATAATCAACCCATATTTGGAATTTGTTCAAAATTTGACAATCTGTACTATTAGATGCGGTGCAATTATTTTTTCTATCTAGCTATTTTCGGGTTGTGATAATCGTGTTAACTTATATTCAGACATTGATTTAGTTTAGTTTTGTTTAGTTATATTAATGTCGCGTTTTAAAGTAACACTAGGGCTATTTGGGGACTGACCTCGTACTTTTGAAATGCAGTCAGATGAAAAGTACGACATATGAGCTGGCAACCTCCTCTCCAAATCACACCAGTGGGGATACATTTTGTCCCGACGATTTAATGTGCACCAGACTAGCTTGTACGACGATTCTAGAGTCTCGAACCTGAAACTCTCCAATTCCGAAGCCGAAATCTTACCACCAATTCTAAAACGTGGACTATAGTATTCTTATTTAAGATACACCTGACCACAGATGGGATTTCAGCGGTTAAGTTTAATTATATTAACGTCCCGTTGTAAAGCAACACTAGAGATATTTTGGGACGGAACTCCTAATTGTGAGCCACAGTCAGTTGAAGAGGACGACCCCTGACCTGGCATCTACCCTTCCACACAACACCACATCAACGATAGGACATATTGGCCCGATGGATTTAACATGTACCAAATCCCCTTACACGATGTTTATACGGTGGAATAGAGTCCCGAACCTGTAACCCGGTGGCTCACAAGCAGAGACCTTACCACCAGGCCACGGCGGCCCATTCAAACATTGAACAGGCAGAACTCTGCAAAACAAATTTACTTTCTCAGAGTTTATTTACTTTCAATATATACGAGTAAGCTAAAGTCTCCAAATCTATGCCAGTCTCTAATTTTAGCTCTTCGCAGACCAATAAAACTAAACAAACTGATAAAATGGATGAAGCCAATTCTGAGCTTGAAACTATGACTACAAGTAAACCTAATGAAAACAGTGGCAGCGAAATAGAATTAGACAATGCACAAGAATGCAGCCCCCATGAAACAATTCATGAAACTCCACCTGCTCCGGAACCTTCGACCACAGATGATAAAACTTCTTTTAAACAAAGTCTTTAAACTTGTCTTGATCAATGTGTTGATTTAAAAACAATTTATTATGAACCTATAATTAAACAAACCTATTCATAACAAATACTTGAAAAAACATCGAATCAAAATGTTACGATGATTTTTTTTCACTTGTTTTTGCTAAATTTTGTACCTGTTTTAATGTAATGCGATTTGCATTTTCACTTTTTAAATTCTACTGATATTTTAATCTTTTAATATTTTTGCGAATACTTTCTTTCTGGTAATGTAATTTCCATTTAGAAAAACGCTGATATTATCCATTATTGTATGTTTTTCATTTTATAAAGAGTACCTACAATTTTTAAACTGAATGACTGAATTAAACATTACTTATTTTTAATATCATTTTTTAGCGCAGTATAGTCATACTTGGCTCTTACACAATAAAACCCCAAAATGTGGTGACATCTTAAAAAGCCAGTAACAGCCACTAGACATTAGCGTACGCTTTTGTCGAATGGATAAGTTACTGGACTTCAACCCCAAATATCGCAGGTTCGATACTTAGCGAACAATTGGAACAATACCCGCCAACAACAACACGGAAAACTACCAAACGAGAAAGCTAAAAAAAAAAATCATCGACATGAAGTCGAGTTTTTTTAAATAGAAGTGAATAGTCACTTATGTGCTATCCTATAATACCATAATATTATTCAAATCTATGATAGTAAAAAATACAGACATTTGCTCTAGAAGACTGCTGAGTGCAGCAGAAAATAGATTGATTTACGGTCCGTGAAAATTGCTAGATAAGCATTTGGCGAGTTAAGAACTAGAAAATGAAATCAAAATTTTTTCTCTCGCTTTTATTGATAGAACGTTATCATGCTAGTTCATACAAAAACTGTAAACTTGGCATGAATCTGAGGTTGAAATATAACAAAAAAGAAGTAACAATAAATGTATAAATACGGTTGAAAATTTTATTTTATTGCATCTATTTAAACTAATATTTAACCCTTAACTGGGAAGATGAGATTTTAGGACTTAAGTGGGGAGATGCGGTTCACGAGACCACTTTTCATTAAATGGGGGTGGGGCTTACGCTAGGCTTATTATTGCCCACAATCGTTGCCTCTCTGCTGTTACCCTGGCACTGTCATCATATGAACAGTTGAGACAAAGCGGACAACGTTTGTTCTAACGGGGCAATTATTTACAATTGTCCAGTTGTAGTCACGTGATTTTCCGGAAGTAGGCGGGACCTTCTGTTGCGGCCAATAATAATCCTCGTGTGAACCCAAATTTACACTCAAATTTTCAAATGATCGTGGTAGTATGAAAATCTGCCTACATATTCTGACGATATCCTTTTTGATTGATATATAAATATGCTTGATAAATTTTTCAAAATGTATTATCATTGAAAAAAGTAAAATCCGTTGGAACTTACATTTTCTTCTCAAATTTCACGTTATAATAAATAATCTTGAAAAAACATATTGCTTTATACTTTTTAAAGCTTATTTATTTTTCCAGTATATAAAGGTATAGAGAAAACAATATAATGTAAAATTCCCCAATTTTATGAAAAAATAAAAATAAATTGACTATGTGTGAAATTGGCCCTTTTTTTTTTATCGGCTTTAGTGACTTTCAATGCACGGTTTTCTAGGGTATTTTAAACATACAGGTTAAGAACTAGTATAAAAATCAACCTATAATTCTTTATATATATCTCTTGGTATATTAATATATAATTTTGTTATATTTATCTATAATTTATAAACTTTTCAAAATGCATGATCACTAGGACATTAATTATGTTTCCACATACATATCAGAATCAGTTAAGTAGAAATTTTCATTGAAAAACTCCGCTGTAAAATTATTCGTGTAACTAAAATCATTTTCTGCTTCATTAAAAAGTGTCTGGAGCACTGCTTCATAATAGGATCCGTAAATTGAATGATATTTCGAGGTCTAAGCTTTAGCGTCATCTGCTAAGCCTTGTTTAGCACTGGGGCTCTAACAGGGAGTGCGATCTTAGAGACCGAGCTAAAAGAAATAACTGGATTATTTTTAATAGCATCCATTGAAACCAGTTTAAAAAGTGCTCGAGCATTTAAGGCAGTCACTACACAGTGAAACTACAAGGTCATTCCAGTCAGTTGAGTCAAAAATAAAATAAGGGTGACCGAAAATCCATTGCTAGCGGTCTCACAGATCGCACGTCCCCAGTTAAGGGTTAACATGTATATGTTTGTGTTCTACCTCTCCTCTTAAACAAATAAATTCAATTTAAAGAACTTTTGCACATTTATTTTAAATAAAAAAATGAATATTGTCAAAATTTTCAAAAGTTTTAAAGACGTTCATAACATTTTATGATATTTATGACAGGAAATTCTAAGGAGTACCGATGCACACTTGGGAGTCACAAAATTAAGGTATTTTAACATGAGACTGAAAATGTGGCAACCCAATCGAAATAAATTTGAATTTAAAAGGTAAACAAAACTAATAATAATGAACCAGAACTGAAACTGAATCCCTTTTGGATGATGCTGATTAATCATTCAATATTTTATCCATGCGTGATTTGCTCATCACTTTTCCCTGTTCGCATTGAATCGAAGTTAAGACGTAACACTGAATTAAAACTTTGCCACCATGTCGAAATAAATTTGAATTTAAAAGATAAACTAGACTGAATCTGAATCCATTTTGGATGATGCTGATTAACCTTTCAATATTTTATCCATACATGATTTGCTCATCAGATTTCTATTTTTAAATTCAATCAAAGTTAAGAAGTCACACTGAATTAAAACTTTAACTCCGAAGAATCTTTAAATAAACGAAGTTGAGATCCTAGGAACTTAATTCATAGGCGCCACTCCTTGCATTCCCGAGCCAAAAGATATCACCTTTCTCAGCGATCGGCAGGTCGTTTGCGATACGAAATGGACTGTGTGATGTCTAAACTTTCCCCAAAAGCCATTGTAGCAGGTGTCGCAAGATTGGGCAACGAGCTGACGACACAAAAGACTCTCCAAACGCCAGCAAAGACTTTAGGAATTTAATCAAGTGTGATTTCCCGATAAGGGTCGTCCCACCACCCCCTCAGAGGGTGGAGCAGACAGAAACTGTTGCGAAGCCTCTTCCCCGGGTTAATGCGGCAGTCACAGGAATCGAGAAGCAATTGGTGTGGAAAATTCTTCCACCCCACTAGGCTGAGGTGATATCGGGATATTCAAAATCTTCTGGAAGGGGTGGAGTGACTCGTGCATGATAAAGGTGTCGCCAATATAGAATTCCGCGCCCGTTTATGCTCAGAGTGCTGTGCATTAGCAACCTTAACCCGTGATTTAGCGAAGCAGAATAAGTGAGAACGTTAATGCACTGGAGTTACGTGACTGGGACTGGGCGGATTAAGGATTTGAGTTACCTTTATCGAGACTGTTCTCGGCTGAAAAGGATAAATTGAATTATTAAGTTTAGATTAATATATAAAGTTAACGAACTTCCCCGAAATTGAAGACAATACATTGTTCGCCTCCAGCATTTATAATGTCTCCTAAATTTAGAGTTTGGGAAAATACAAGATTTTCGCATGACAGAAATTTGCGATTATTGGAATTCAATTTACCATCGTCAACAAAATGTTGGGAAAACTAACGGGAAATTGCGCATTCACAAATAATTCAATTCTGAATTTGCTTCAGAGGTAATGATATTAATATAAGAGTATTATCAAAATGAAGTTCTAATCTTTTCACGATTGTATTCAGTAAAATTTGGCAACGCTTAGGAGTTTTGTATGTGAGCACGTGTAGAGAAAATCTGATAAAAGCTTTAAAATAGTTCTCTACGTTCATATTCTTAACTATCAAATTGACTGTGCCTCAAAAACGGGTTCAAAACCGTTTTCCATTATTAGAAACTGCTGTCCATTATCATAAAAGGTAGGTAATAACTTATGATAAAATTTTCTTGGGGATTTCGTAAATGCCTTAGATGTACGCAGATGTTGAGGAAGTGTTTTAAATGCATTAAAAATACCATCTTTAAACTAAAATATTTAATAATCAGAGTTGGTCCCTGATGGAAGGAGTTGGACCTTTAGATCATTATTAGAATTAATCTGTTAAAGTTGGCCCTATTTTGTCATTTAAGGTACTTTTAGGCTACACGGGCGTAATGCAGTCGCCAAAAATTTGCCAAATAAACGTTAGTCAGAAAAAATATAAAAAGCACCAAAAATGCCAAATTACGTCAAATTTAATGTTCAAATTCGTCAAATTCAATTATTCACTTGGTGACAATATTTGCGTTTTATTCACATTGGCGATGTTTGTTTTCCCTTCTTTACTTGACGACTTGACTCGTGTTTGGCTAACATTGGCGACATCTTGCGCCCGTATAACGGAAAAGTACCTCAATTAACTTTTTCTCTTACAAAACTATTCAGGGTACTAAAGGAAAGCTCATTAATTTATTCTTTAAGAGCGGACTTCGTTGACCAAAGACCTTTCCAAGAATATTTGTTGCATTTGATATTAAGGCAAGTAAGGATTATATGTAATATTCTTGCAGCATATCTTTCCTTGCCAAAGTTATTTGAAACTTTAAAATGTGATAGACATCTCAAATTGTTATTTGACAATAATAGACATTTTTAGTTTCTTTATTTTTTTAATTTGATATCTAAGTATGAAACAAAACACTATGGTTTTAGAAGGGATTTCTAAGAAAATACTGACTTGTCAATTGCTGTCACTGATGTAAAATATTAATGGGTATTAATTAAAATAATTGAGAAATTTTCTAAATTAAAATAATTGAGACATAAAATAAAGAACTAATTCTTCATTCCAGTAACAGACGCTGGTTTCGACGACAGTTTCGAAATGAAAGAGGTGTAAACTAGAGGTGTAAAATTGTCAGACGAATCCAAAAACTAATACTGAGATCTGATACTCTTTATCTATAACAGTTTTGAATATCTGATACTCTTAATCTACTGGGCCTGACTAAGACAGAGGCATACGGGCAGTTGCCTCGGACCTTCACATTAGAGGAAGCCACAACTCAAAAAATACCATAGATAAATTTTATGCATGGCTTTCCATTACTAAAGAAGTGAAGCAGGAAGGGCCCCAAAGAAGTGCTTGCCCTGGGCCCAATTAGTCTAAGTCAGGCCCTGTTAAAATGTATTATATTTCTTTTAACTGATACTCTTAGTAGGGCCGCTGTGACCTGGTAGGAAGGTCCCGACTTCGGAACCGAAGGTTTCAGCCGTCGTGTAAGGGGGTCTCTTGGACGTTAAATCTGTCAGGCCAAACGTGCTCCTACTGGTATGGTGTGGAGAGGGAGTTACCAGCTCAAATGTTGTCTTCGTCACCTGACCGTGGTTAAAAATTACGAGGTCCGTCCCAAAATCGCCCTAGTGTTGCTTTACAACGGGACGTTAATGTAACTAAATTAAACTAAACCAAACTAAGGATACGCTTAGTATGCATGAGTTTTGCTTGAATGATGCTCTTAACTTTATTATTTTAGCACGTATGATACTGTTTCATATCTCTTAGAATGTGTTAGGCTGGTGCAGTAACTTTACCTTTTGACAAATTTGTCTTGTATACGAGAAATTTCTGGGAGATAATATTTTTAATTCGAATTTCTGAATAATTCCGATTTCATTTTTGCTCAGGGAATTTCAAATTACAACATTCCGTATTCAACATTTAATATAGATTTTAATGGATGGTATAAAGTTAGCAAGATCAAATTTTATCCACAACGAAGCATTGCCATTGAATCTAGATGATACTTAAATCAGGTAATTATAAAATTATCGCATTTATCATATATAAACATAAAATGCCAATACCAGTTTACACCACCTGCTGAAAAGTCCCTTCTAATTCCCTCTCGTCTCTATTTCGGTTAGCTGCATTAACCGCCAAATCCTTCCTTGGCGCTACAAGCAAACAGGTGAAGGCCCAGGACACTGCAGCATCCTTTGCCAATTAAGGCTTGCTCCAGCGAGCAAAGTCGTTTATCAAAGATCACAGTTGATTAAATTCCAGGCCATGTTTACTTTAAGCCCACAGGTCCCAGGTTCCCAGGGAATTCGGCCGCCCCATTTATAAGAGTCAGTTCCCTGGGCCATCGCTTTAGTTTATTGGAAGAGTTCTTCACTGATATCCCGGTTATTACGGAAACTCGGGTGATTTGGGAGGATGGGTTTTTCTTCGGGTGAGACCGGCACTAAAGTCGTCTTCGATTTAGCGAGAGAAATTGGATGGTGGGCAATTTGGATGTTCTCTGAGGAGTGATGGAAAACACGCTTCGTTTTCTTGCTGCTGTTGTTTCATAATTATAAGTTCTTTTTTTTACGAGTTTTTGCTTTTGATGATTGGGGGAAAATGTTATAAAATGATGTCATGTCAACAGTAAATTTTTCCCTAGCCAGTAATGATATAAATCTTTCTTATTAGTTTGCAGACAATTTTAGTTAAGGGAACGATGCGATTTGTTATGCACTAAATGATATCTATATATCTCTGCTAATAACAAAAATGAATATGTGTTTATCTATTTGTACGTTGGCTCTCTATGGGACAGACCGTTAGATCTAGAGTTACTAAATTTGAGAATGAAATATTTTGGAAAGTGAAAATAAGCATTTCGGAATCAGTTTTTGAAATTTTAGAATTTTAATTAATGAAAAGTTAAACAATTTTTTTTTATATTATTTATAGAGGTTTTTTAGACAAGTTCTGAAAATAATTCAGGGCAAAAATAAAATTTTGCAACGTTTTGAATTTTTTTTTTAAATTCTCCTAAATGCCGCAATTTAACTGCTGTATAGATTCTTCGTCCATATTAAATTAATTTTTTAAAATATTTTTATACTTATTTTACAAAGATTTATTTCATTGCTGTAGAAAAAAAAAGAATTTTCATTTTTCTACAAATATATCATACTAGAATTTTTATCAGCTGTTGGAAAAGGAGAATATGAAGATATAACTTATTTTCCGGTAGCGTGTTTACATTCTATAGGTTTCTGTTGGAAATGTGCCTTTATTATACGTATTGAAATTTTGTTGCATTTTCAGTCCAATTTAAATTTTGAAAGTACGTAATGCAGTCATTTTTTAAAGTATTCAAGTTTTTAAAATATGCAGCTCTTTACATTACAATTTATCATGTAAAAATACATCATTCCAAAAATTTATTTTTTATTCATGTGCAATTATCCTTTTTGGTGAATCAGATAAATTTTTATCCAATAATTATTCCAGTTCTTACATAAATTATGAAAAACATTTTTATTTATGATGAAGCTATGAATAACTAAATACTCCAATGATAAAGGTGATTCTACTTTCTTTTCTCATATTTTAAATAAAAATGTTTAGCTTCAGGAAGAATATTTTTATATTGGTTAATATTCAACCAGTTCTACTTCTAATTGTTATGTACCCCGTATCGCTATCAAAAGCATAAATTTACGGTTACTTAATTTATTAAATTTCAGTATATACTTTATTCTTTATAAGTTCCTTAAATTATGCAAATGTTATTCAGAAACCCAGCTTATTTTTCAGTAATGATAAAAATCACGCAATCAAATAGTTGATGAAACAATGAAAACCATTTGAAATTTAAGGCAACAATTGTAATATATTGTTGGACAAGCAAAAAAATATTTTTTTAAAAATTCATCAAATTCATCAAAAATTTGAACAATTTTTAAGTTGGTATCATTACAAAGACAATTTCTTAAAATTTTTATGCAGAGCAATTGCGCAACGTTTCAAAGGTTAACCTTTAACCCTCCGGGCGCCCAGTTATTCTGAGTTGGCTTGTCAAAAATTTCCCTCCATCCGTCAGTAGGTTGCTTCAAAAAAATATCAGCTTCACACGAGACAGTGTTCGAAAAATAAACGAGCATTTTTCACTTCCCCTCTTTCTCAGCTGCGGGGTGCCCATTAACCCAGTGGGGAGACTGGTTTGTAATCTATCTGGTTATCTTATCTTACTGATGACCACTTCCCTCCCCTCCATTCTTCACTCACCAACTTTTTTTTCGTATTAGCAATATGTTAATTCGAACTAAACGGCGATATGAATTCACATCTTTGAAAGGGAAAAATATTTTGCATAGAGGTCTTAAATTTGTGAACTAATTTTTTTTATATATAATTAGATTGACTATCTCATATCTGTATTATTCCAACATTTTTACAAAAGACACTATGCTATTAATTGTTTTTTTCTTAAAAGTATATATATATAAAAGAAGAAAGGCATTTAGAAACATAAAAATGCTGATGACATGCTACACATTTGAACTTTTTCTGCATATAATATAAGTAATATTTAATGTGAATAAATATTCTTTTTTCCGAGTGCATATAATTTTCAAAATTTGTGTTTCCAAAAATTTATTTTTAGACACGTAATTTAAGATATCTTTTTCACTGAGAGGTGAAAAATTTACATCTTTATTATAACATCACACCAATTAATGTCGTTGCTCTTTCATAGAGAAGCATATGATTCGATAATTCTTTGACAAACTTTACAAAGCTGCATTTTAAAGCTTTTGGAATTTATATAAATGTTGGAAAATATCACTTAAGGTGTTCTTGCATTTAATATTAATAGGATATTTTTGCTTCTAACTCAAAATGAAAGACAATTTTCAAAAGATATTGAAAGAAAAAAAAGAAATTTTTCACTAATTTTTTTTGAAAATTTCCAATTGATGAAATCAGTTTTTAGTGAGATATGAAGCGATATTAATTGCAATTCACTCACAGTAGTAGCCGTGATTTATTTTATATGTAAAGGTCTTATAGCCTTAGTTATCTAAATATTTGTATGAAATCAAAACGCCTTTGTAAAAAATAATAAATTGTGATTTTTTAGAAATATAATTGAAAAAAATTATTTAATATATTTCTACCTGTTATGAATAAAAAGTTATTTGTCAATTTTAGTACAGTTTTGTTGTTAAATCAAATATCACTTTGGCAAGAAAACACTTTTCAGCGCTTCAGCACAATACGTCTTAGAATCTATCTTTGAAAATATCAGAGTTAACAAATAGGCACATTTTTTTAAAAATTCTGAATGACAGAATATGCAAGCGTATGAATCGAACGTTCCAAATTAAGTAATATCGTACTTGTCATATTCCTAAATGATATCAAAGCAAAACAGAATATAAACCGAAATTAAGGCTGTTGGAGATGATAACAAGAGCATGTTTGTAGCAACTAAGCAACTTTCAAAATTTAATTTTACTAATATTCAACTAAAATTTTTGGGTTGATTCTTCAAACAATTTTTTTAATGTTTTTCTAATTCAAAAAATCTGATCTTGAAGAAACTGAAGTGTCTTTTTGAGACTAAGTTTTTCATATTTAAATAATATTTGTTTAATTTATATTATGTTCAAAAATCTACAGCTTATTTCAGTGATTTATTAAAAACGAACTGAATGCAGAAATAATACAGTGATTAATGTATAGAATACGGTACATTAATACGAACAAAATCGGGTATAAATCCAAAATTAAATTTAATAAAGTAGCGAAAATTTAATTTGCATTGAGCATTTTATTTCTATTTCCAAGCTAATGTTCATTTGATTATAATCATTGGGCTGACGATTCCTATTTCTTCATGACACTTTAGTATAAGTCACTAAAATGTAAGATTTTTTTCTTTTCAAAATTTAATTTTTGCAAATATTTTGCAACTATTAGTATGATATCATTTGAAATTATAGAAACTTTTTTAAATAGTTTTAGAGAATTATTATTTCGAATTGGGATTAGTTGCAATGTATATAAAGTATCTCATACGTCACATTTTAAAAATTGTTTACTAAATATTTTAAAGTGCTCATGAAAACATTCTTTCATTCATCATCAAAGTCTTAATGATGTCGTTACTCTTGATTTCATCAATTATGGCATATAATGTGAAAGATTCGCACATTGTGTTATTTAAATAAGCCATTATAAAGTTCTTGACACTTTTAACAGAAGTTGCTGTTAAAAAAAAGCAGATATTTTTTTCTCAACGTTAAGGAAGTAACGACGGACTGTTACGGTAAAGAAACAAAATTGATTTCAATTTCATTTCTATAAAAAGAAAATGTTACAAATTATTTCTAAAATTCTGAATTGTTTATAAAACCTGAATAAAAATTGTCCTGAAAACGAAAATTTTGGCTTTGGAAAGCTAATCTTTTGAATTTTAATGTGACACTACAATTGTCAATAAGCTTTTCTGCTTGATTAAATTTAAATTAATATTTAATAAATATAAAATTAGTAATTTTTAAAAAGATTCTAATTGTTGATTATCTATTGGTCAGGAAGTATTTATGTACGAAATTTTATAAATCCAGGACCAACTGTTTATGTTAATTTTTTATTTACTTTGTTTTCTAGCTGTTTTCTAATTAATTTTTTGGTGATTTTCGCTTCTTGCGACTTTAACAGTTAAAACGAATTTAACAGTACGGCTATTATGATTATATTACAATTTTTGATTCGGAAGCTATAATATAAATTTACATTACTGCGAATTAAATTAAATAAAACACAAAAAATAAATTAATTTAATTTAAACACAAATAAATATTAAAACATGAAATTCCTTGCAAGTCTTTAAGCCGTATTTAAAAAAAATGAAAAAGAAAATTGAAATATTTTTACGTCAAAAATCAAATTTTAACAAACAGTCTTGATTTCTTAACTGAAAATATGTCAACGCATTCATGTCATGAATTTTGCGGCAAAGTAGTTAAATAAATATATAAAATAAATTCCTTTTATTTTTGTTACTGTTTTGAAGGAGTTAGATGTATTTTAAAATTGTTTAATAGTAACATTTTAAGAGAAAATCTATTTAAAAATATTTTGCTTTATTAAGGAATGAATTCTGAAGTTATTATTTTGGTAAGTAAAATTTAGTGAGAAGATTTTTTTTTCTCACAAGTTTCCGAAAACCACATGAAATACCTCCTACTTAAATCATTTAACGATAAGGAATTCTTTTATGACCGCTAAGTGCTTCTAGGCGGCTCTCTTTAGGGGGTTATCGTAAAGTAATCTATCACTGACAAGAAGGTCATTAACGGAGGGGGATGGCACAGAAGAAAAAACACGTCTTCGCCCTTTTCGACGCTTCAACTGAAAGTAGGAAAAAACCGTTTGCGCCCGTCTATGAAACAACTGAACAGAGCGAAAAAACACGGTTACGCCCGTTTCGGAGGGGATGTGCCTTCCAGAAAAAAACGTCTCCGCCGCTTGGAGGGTTAACAACGCTCCGAAAACTAATCCGATGCATAAGTATTTGTCAAATAAGAGGACTTTTTTAAGTTGAATTCTCCCGGAAAATTAATCTATGTATTTTTACTACTCTTAAATATTTTTACGTCAAAATTTAAGAAAATAATTAAATAAAAAGAGAAAATGATGCATTGTCTTGAATGGTGCCCATGAGGAGACATCGGAGAGCCAAGGGTTAACACATAAATTGCATTTATTTTACAGAGCAACACTATTTGCAGAAATTGTTAAAAAAAACTCTAAAAAAACTCAGCTTAGTTTTTAATTAATTAAAATTATAATATAATATTCAAACAATACGCAGAGAAGAACATTCTCGTCCTTTAAAGCATACACTGAAGTGACAAAAGTCGTGGGATAGCAATATTCAGATATACAGATGGCAGTAGTATCGCAGCGAAAAAGTATAAATGCGCAGTTCATTTTCCATAGCTTTCATTTGTGTTCAAGTTATTCATGTGAACAGGTTTTTCGTGATTTATGACGGCACGACGAGAATTAACAGACTTTGAACGTGGAATGTTAGTTGGAGCTAGACGCATGGGTGTCGTTAGTGAATTCAACATTCCGAGATCCACAGTATCAAGAGTGTGCCGAGAGTATGGAATTTCAGGCATCCCATCCCATCATGGACAGCGCAGTGGGCGACAACCTGCATTTAACGACCGAAACCGCCGACGTCTGTGTAGAATGGTCAGTGTTAATATACACACAACACTTCGTCAAATAACTGCAGGAATCAATGTGGGACGTACGAGGGACGTGTCCGATAGGACTGTGCGGCGAAATTTGTCTTCCTTGGGCTATGACAGCAGAAGACCGACTCGAGTGCCTTTACTGACAGCACGACACCGCCTGCAGCGACTCTCCTGGGCTCGTGAGCATATCGACTGGTCCCTAGACCAGTGGAAAACCGTGGCGTGGTCAGATGAGTCACGATTTCAGTTGTTAGGAGCTGATGGTAGTGTTCGAGTGTGGCGCAGACCCCACGAAGCCATGGACCCAAACTGTCAGCAAGGCACTGTTCAAGCTGGGGGTGGCTGCATAATGGTGTGGGATGTTTTTACATGGCATGGACTCTCTCCTCTGGTGCAACTGAACCGATCATTGACTGGAAATGGTTATGTTCAGCTGCTTGCAGATCGCTTGCAGCCATTCATGGACTTCACGTACCCACACAACGATGGGATTTTTATGGATGACAGTGCGCCATGTCACCGGGCCAAAACTGTTCGCGATTGGTTTGAAGAACATTCCGGACAATTCCAGCGCATGATCTGGCCACCTAGATAGCCCGATATGAATCCCATCGAGCATTTATGGGACATCATCGAAAGGTCCGTTCGTGCCCAAACTCCTGCACCATCCACACTTTCACAATTATGGACGTCTATACAGACAGCATGGCTCAATATTCCTGCAGAGGACTTCCAACGACTTGTGGACTCCATGACACGTCGAGTTGTTGCACTTCGCCGTGCAAAAGGAGGACCGACACGATATTAACAGTCATCCCATGACTTTTGTCACTTCAGTGTATATGTGTGAAATGTGGTAGTTATTGGTCAAACGAATAAGTATTTTGAGCAGTTTTCTCCATTTACTTTTCAGAATTCATTTCCGCGGAAAGCACACGAATTAATTTTTCACTAATATTTATATAACTGTATTTAGGTGCTCTATAGGGAGAATCTTTAAAAAAAAAAGCAGTTATACTCTACCTCACATTAACTTGGCAGTACAACAAAAGGCAGAGAATGTGACGCTTCGCGTTGGGGAAGAGTTCAAAATAAATTTTGACTTTAAAATAACTGAAATGCGCCGAAATTTATCAAATAATATCATAAATCATAGAAATCGTTTTTGTTGTTGTTGGCATGAATTTAAAAGTGTTCTAAAATTGGAAGTACTTACCTGTTAAGTATTTTGAAAATAAAGCCGAAAAATTGGCATAATGGTTTTCACTTTGACTAAAAACATCAAGGTCAAAAATTTGGCGCACCTTCATTTAGTTCGCAACCGCTGTTATCATCACTCGTGGGCCGCGGTGGCCTAGTGGTAAGGTCTCGGCTTCGGAACCGGAGGGTTTCAGGTCCGAGGCTCGATTTCACCGAAGAACCGACGTGTGAGGGGGTCTCTTGCACGTTAAACCTGTCAGGCCAAACGTCCTCCCGCTGGTGTGGCATGGTGTGGAGAAGGGGGTGCCAGTTCAGGTGTCGTCCTCGTCATTTGATCTTGGTTCAAAATTACGAGGTCCGTCTCAAAATAGCCCCCGTGTTGCTTTAAACGGGACGTTAATAAAACTAAACTAAACTAAAAACATCACACGAAATTTTTATTCTAGCTTTTTTAACAGATGATATTTTTGAGACTGTGCGTTAACCACATTAGTAGTTATTAGTTTATATTATTGAATATTTATTCAAATCGTCATTTGTATTGTCATCTAAAATGTCTGAAAAGTATTATCTTATCCTACGCTGCACAAATCTTTAAGATGATATAAACTAATAAAAGGCACAGCAAGTAGAAACATATTGAGTGATTATTCCTGACTCCAAGAAGAAAACCTTCCAGATTCTATCAATAAAATCGTTAATAAGTTTCGTATTGTAGAGGTGTTTGGTAAAGAACAATTTTCCGTTTGAAAAGAGGGAAAAAAAATGGCATCCACTCCTTTAACTACCCCTGGAAAGAAGCGACCAAGATCAATAAGTAAATATTCAAGGCTTGTAAAATGTGTTAATTTTACATTATGCTGTATTCGAAGAAAAATCCAAGCATTTTTTCCTAGAAATGAAGTCTCAACATCAGATAAAGTATTAAAAGATGTGAAGGATGATAGACATTTTTTCGAAAAACATTAGCCGAAAAACGCTTTACAAAACATTGCAAACTTGGGAAATGATGAAATGGAATGAAATAATTTAATGATTTATTAAAATAATGTATCACTAATATTGAACAAAATAATAAAAATAAGGAAATAATTCATTCTCTGAACGATAATAAATATTTACTATTTGACGAAAAATTTGCAAGAAAAAAAAAACAATCTGCATTGCTAGTAACTTCATACTTTAAAGTAACCCAGTTTTCTTGACAGTGACTCCTATTCGGCATGCACAGAATAAATTCTACATCTAAGTAAGGCTGGAATAAAGTATAGTTGTTTTCACCAAGTATTCTTCACAAAAATCCCGAATTAACTTTCAAAGTCATTTTCTAGAGTTCCTGCGTTTTCATTTTGATTACAATTTGACTAAAACCAAGAATAGTGAGTACAAGTTCATTTGTTCCGCTATCAAAACATACAATATACCTTCGATCAGAAACTAACTATTCTTCAGATTGAACTTCAGAGTTCCGGAATTTGTTTAAAAAGTTTCGTTCCTTAGGGCTGCCGTCTTCTAATTTCAAATTAAGGCTCACCAATTCAAATGCAAAATGGCGTCTTCCGACCCCAAAACTAATTGCACCAGACGAACAACAGGCCAACCCTTCCCACCCTCTTTCCAAATTCTAACTATTCATTCGATGAGAGGAAGATCCATCTCAAATTGCCCCATTCCAAGCAGTTTTAATACCAAACCAACTTTTACAATACAAAAGAGGAACAAAGTCCGCTCCAACGCCAAGATTACGGTTGATTAAGTGCCCCGGGCTGGACCTGGTTGTTTGTTGTGCTGGAAGCCACCGTAAAATGTCCCATTTCCTTCCCTCTTATTCGGTGGGGGGGCATTGAGCAGTTCTGGCACGGATTGTTTGTTCTGGTGTTGTCCCACTTTACATCTTGTGAAGTGGTGGGAGTGGGACTGTTAATGTCCCCTGTCGTCTTCCATTTGTAGCGGATATTGGATGTCTAAAGGGAATAGTAACACGGTGGTCGTAAATATTTAAATACGCGGAATTGAAATTCGTAAAGATGTATTTGAGTGCTTTCTTCCCCTGGGGAAGTCTCTGGCGTGATGAGTTGCCTTATTACAAGGCTTTGGGACTGGTTGAATGTCTTTACTTTCCCGAATGTCGTATTTCATCGGATTTTAAACTATCGGGAGCGATAAACCGAGGAATTTAATACAGATTTAGTAGCCTCAGTTTTCGGATTAAGCCATAATATCGAGACTGTTATAGAAATACGTATGATATTTACCGAATGTAATCTTATGTCCATGATTGTTATTAAGTTCAAATTTATAGAAAATTAGAAGGATTTAGTTTATTTATAACCCTCAGTGAGCTAGATACCGTAGTCAGATTAACCGAAACTAATTAAATTGGATATAATTCACTTTTTTATTTATTTAGAATAGGTTTGAAATATTTATAATGATTCTTGTGATATATTGGATCTCTTAATTCCACGATAATTTATTGGTAAAAAGTCATTGGATTACATATTAAAGATACAGAATGGCATATTTGTGGATTATGGTTGTTATCGAAAAACCACCAATTTTTACCTTAATATGTTGCCAATTTCATAAAAGTAACAACTATTATACGGAAAAGGTTGTGATTCTAAATAAGTTTGGTTTATTTATATTAACGTCTCGTTTTAAAGCAACAATATAGCTCATTTGGGACGAACTTCCTGACTTTGAACCCAGCTCAGATGAAGAAGACGACACCCGAGTTGGCAACCACCTGCCCAAACTTCCATATCATACATTTAGGGATACGTTTCACCCCGACAGATTTAACAAGCACCAGACTCGCTTATACGACGGTTATACGGTTCAAACTTGAAACCCTCCGGTTCCAAAGCTGAGATATTATTATTAATTGTGATTCTAAAATGTGGAGTGTAGTACTGAATGCGGTTATTGCAAATTATTCCATGCTGCGTTAAATTTAAATAATATTTTCATGACTTAATTACTGTTATTACTTCGTGACATGATTATCGAACTCTATCCCAGAAATGCAATTTTAGTACTCAGAAAATATTAAAGAAAAGTATAGAGGACGATTTTTAATTTTAACTAGTTATCTCTGGCAACCTGATATTTCATAAGGAATATTGGTTTTACTTAATTTTAGATAAATCGATTAGATATTGTCTGCGATATGTCTATGATTGAACCAAATTATCAAACATCAATCGATATAATTTTGTCTTACTTCAGTTATGTTTATTTTGTACATGCTTCTCTCTGAACCAGCTTTCCAACGACCTGTGGTCTTAAGGATTTGGGCATTCTGCCAAACTAGCCCATTGAATGACGATCCTCGCCTGTAGACGTCGGTCCGGAGTTTCCCGCAAATAGTCGGTAAACTGAACAGATATCAAAAAGCCCCGGTAAACAACTAGAGTTGGAAGAGGAAAAAATGTGACTGTCTTCAGACGCGCAAAGGCTGTTGCTTATGTCTGTTTTGTTAACTATCACAGACACAGGCATTATATAAAATTCTTCTCTCATCTTTTGAAAATGCAAAAAAAAACAACAAATAATTAAATATTTGATGAAAGAATGCAAATATTTTGAATTTAAGGACAACAATGTTGAAAATGAATTAAGAATCTATTTTTTTAAAAATCGCTAAAATTTAGGAAAAATATTCATGTTTTTTTATATCAGTAAAAAGATAATTTTTTAATGGTATGAAATTCTTTTTTGTACAATTTTCGGAAGGTATGATAGAAAAGCTATAAAATCCAAGCCAAATTCTTAATTAATTCAAGTTAAAATCAAAACTACAAAATAAGTCGCTTTCAGATATACACTTTTACCTTGATGATGTGGATATCGTGTCCACCTTAAACCACGTTCCAACGAGCCGTGCGTTTGCTGACATGGCACACTTTCCCTCCTTTACCCTTCTCTTGCGGTTTACTGGATTCTTTGATGCCTGTCTAGTTAACAGACAAACTGTCGGTAAACTGGACAGACATCGTTTATCCACAAGGGAGGAATTGTGTCATGACTGCTGACGCATGGGTCGTTGAAACGCGGCTATAAAATGGAAAGGAGATGCAGTAGCTTCTGAGGGTAAAGACCTCTAAGCACCCAAGGGCAGAAGTCGGACTTCTACCTTCGGGTGCTTTTTTAGACATCAATCGATATAGTTAATAATTTAACGGGAGAAGTTTGGGAGCCGCGGTAGCTTGGTTTGTAGAGCTTCAGTATCGTAACCGAAAGGTCACGGGATCTGTCCTCGTCTTGTCTAAAGACCACCGTGTTGGCTAATGGCAGTTGGGGCACGTTAAATAGATCGTGACTGCTAAGTCCTCCAAGTTTCCATAGCAAAACGATACCTCTGGGGGTACTGAATCAAGGATGAGTCGGTCTCTGATTTGGATCTAAAATTCTGACTTGCTGATGGATGAATGAGTGTATGAATGAATTCGACCGCCCCCTAAAAAGGTCGTGTGTGTTCAAGCAAAGTCATCCTTTCACCTAAACGGTGTTCGTTAACAACGAAAGGCGCACACCTCTGCCTTTATTCGAAATAGCTCTGCTCATTCGCGCTTGGTATGACCAAGTGGCATTAGACAACAACAACAACAAGTCTGACTTCTATCTCATATGAAGAGGACACTGATACACTCACTTTTACAACTTCATTTTTCAAGGGAAGCTCTTTCATACACTTCAAAGATATAATAATAAAAAAAGAACAACCGTCCACGAACCAGCGTTCAAACCCGGGATGCCAAGATCATGAGGAACTCTAGGCCAGGACACCAGCATATTTTTACCCTAAAACCTTGTATATTATGTATGCATATATTAATTAACAAAATAAGCCAAGCCAAAAGGAACACAACCGAATCAAAACTACAACCAAAAGAAAAAGAATTCGGCCTGAGTTTTTGTTTCGTTCACATAATTTTATTAATTATATCAATTTAGATTTGTTTCATTAACTTTATTCGTCTATTCATTTCATTTACTTCATTTATTTCATTTACTTTTCATTTTGTGAACTTTTAGCATTTAATTCCGAATTAAATTTTACTTTCGATTTCGAATTAATTAGCTTCGTTTTAATTTTTGTTGACTCAGGAAATGGGTTTTAATTGTTTTAATGCTTTTATGGTTGTATATATATGCAAATTTGGCAATTGAAAGTCAAATGATCTGACTTGTAGAGTACCAAAGGTTACACGTTTGCCTATGGTTACCAGCTTGTTCACCAATCTTAATGTTCTATAATATTGTCAATTAAATACTTCATAATGTCATTGCCAATTAAATGCTCTATGTGACTTTTCATTGTCAGTTAAATACTTTATGCAACTCATATTTTAATAGCTACGTCATCTAAATTTTTTTAAGGCTCAAATTTTGATAACCATATAATTCACTCAGGCAGTTATTGGGTTGTTCGGAAAGTAATTTCGTATTTTTTTGTCAAAATGAAAAGAAATTTTCGTTTAATGAATAAATTATTTATTAAATTATAAAATTGCCATTCTGGTCTAATACCTTTTGCCATATTTTTGGTAGTAACATGATTACACGCTCATAAAAGTTTTGGTCTTTGCTGTAAAAAAAACTGATCTAGGTGGTTTTTGGCCTCCTCATTTGAAGGAAAAATTTTGCAAATCAGTTCTGGTACTGATGTACTGTTAACACATCTTCTCCACACATATTGGCTAATTTATTTCTGGCTTGACAGCATTTTTACCTTTTATATAGCAAAAAAGAAAAAAATGACGAAAATGCTGTTTATTGCTCTCCATATTTAAAAGGGCACCATCCAAAAACTACTGCGAAGAATCAGCTGCACTTTTTCACACTCAAGCCTTGCTATATCAGCTCTTAAAACATAAAATGATTTAGCGGTTTAAGTATGAAATTGGGTGCAAAAAATGCAATTAAATCCTTTGTCAGGAAAAAACGAAACTACTTTCCGAACGACCCAATATAAAGACCTTTAACCAGTAATGTACAATATGTATCTCCAATTATCAGTCAGCTCCCGCCGAATTTCAACTTTAAATTAGAGTAGAAATTATTAAACTGCAAATTGATATTAAAACATTTTTTTTACTGAAAACCGATATTTTTTTAAGTATAAATACTGAAAATAATTTCATTTTATAATTTATGTAATATTTCAAGAATCATTCAATAAAAATTTCTTAGATTTATAATAAAATTCAGCTTTTAGTTTTGCTTTCAAAAGGATTTAAATGATGCAAATAATACTATTAAATTGGCAATTGTGGGTTAAATCGTCTGGCTTGTAGTGCGCTTATTATTACAGTTTAGAGTTTCATGAATGTAAGAAATTCATTCGAGTCACAATTTGGCGACATCTAATTTCAGGAAAACAAAACAAGGCTGATCCAGTTTCATTAGGTTTTGTTAATTACTAAATCTTATATGAATTACTCATGCAATGATTAAATAGTCTTATTTTAAATGCGAACTACTCATTTAATGTTTTATTTTATTTGCCATTTAATTGGGTATATCCAGAGAGTTGAATTTGAAATCCATCATTTTTTCACTAACGTTTTTAGGCAAAACCAATGAATGAACATTTACTGATTAATAAAATAGTACTTGCAATTTTTTTTTTAAAACAGATTTTATGTAATACTGCATAAGAAAAATTGAAATGCCATCTTTTTATTTTTGGAATTAATGTGCCCTTTTTTAAAACGGATATTTTTTGTACTTATTATAAAAATAACACAAGCAAGCATGTTTATGTTGATTACTAATATCATTAAGAGAAATGATTCGTTTATAAAAGAGATTAATACAATTTACTAAGAAGACATGGAGACATGGAGGTGAAAAACTGTTATCAGCTTCATTATTTTAATCGAGTAAGCGTATTCTAGTCAAAAAAATTAACGTGCTTTTTTTTTTCAATCGCTAATTGCTTAGCTTTCTTAAATCATTCCATTTTTTTAACTCTAATAGAATTCTATTTTTTTCACCTTATGGTCATTAACATTTCGTTTTACTAATTTAATACTAAAGACATAAGGAAATGAGCTATTCGAGAATTAAAATAATTCAGCACCAAGCATGTAATCAGATTTGTATTATCTTTGTCAAAAAAAGTATTAGAAGGGAAAAAAAGAAGGAAAAAAATTATAAGTTACTGATGATTTTAACTTGAGGAAATGGATTATAACAGACTTATGTAAAAATTCGAGTTCTAGAAAATTTATATATCTAAAACACTAAAGTATGTGGTACAAAAATATATCTTATTTCTTATTATCGAATGGCAACAATCAAAAGTAAACAAACCATAGTTCAAATTTCAAGGTACTGCATTGAACAAATTACATTTAAATTGAATTCAAAACTTCAAAAGAGTTTCAAAAAAAAATCACCAAAAAGTCTATTTAGTCAGACAAGGAAAATGTAAAGTTTTATATTAATGCCCCGTTTTAAAGCAGCACGAAGGCCATTTTGGGACGGACCTCGTAATTTTGAACCATGGTCAGATGACGAGGACAACACCTGAACTGGCACCCCCCTCTATACGCCACACAACACTAGCGGGAGAACGTTTGGTCTGACATATTTAAAGTGCAAGAGACCCCCTCACACTACGGTTCTTCGGTAGAATCGAGTCTCGAACCTGAAACCCTCCGGTTTCGAAACCGAGACCTTACCACCAGGCCACCGATGTCTGAAGAAAATGTAAAAGAAAGCAAGTAACATACTTTAAACAGTAAGTTTTGTCTAGTGCAAAAGTAGGCTAGGTTTAATCTCACCAGATAGATTAGTGCAATTATTTGCCTATGAAAATTGATGTTCATAGATGTGAAGCCAATTATCTTACAAAAATGGTTCTTTTTATTATTTTAATATTGAAAAATCAACTTTATAATAATGATTTAATTACATTTCCTACATGTGTTTTGCTTCTATAGCTATTCAAATCCCAGCTCTATGCGCGCTAAGAGTAGTAGTGCATTATGACAAATTTCTATGCCCGGTAGCAGTAGTAGTAATACATTACGGCAAATTTCAGGTGCCGTTAGTAGTAATTGTGGCAAATTTCAATGCCCCACTTACAAATAGTATTGTATGGAAAGATTCAGTGTCTCCCTACGAGTAATACTGCATTATGGCAAATTTCAATCAACAGGGGAAGTATTAATAAAATATGGCAAATTTCATTTCCCTGGGGGAGTATTAATAAAGTATGGCAAATTTCAATCCCCAGGGGGAGTATTAATAAAGTATGGAAAATTTCAATTCACTGAGGGAGTATTAATACATAAAGGCAAATTTCAATCCCCAGAGGGAATATTAATAAAGTATGTCAAATTTCAATTCCCTGGAGGGGGGGGGTATTAATATATAAAGGCCAATTTCAATTCCCAGAGGGAGTATCAATAATGTATAGCAAATTTCACTCCCCGGGGGAGTATTAATAAAGTACAGCAAATTTCAATTCCCTGGGGGTGTATTAATACACTATTTGAAATTTCAATTCCCTGGGGGAGTATTAATACATTATTTGAAATTTCAATCCCCGGTGGGAGTAGTAATTCATTATGGCAAGTTTCAGTTCTTACTATAAGCAGCAATGCAATGTGGCAAGCTTCAGTGCCCTGCTACGAGTAGCACTGCATTACGGCAAATTTTGTTTTCCTTAAAGTAAGAAATAAAAGCGAGAATTTGTTTTGAATGTCTTCGCATCTCATTGGTTAAAATTTTAATGTGTACCTACAATTTTTTTTAAAGATTTAGAATTCTAGGTGTATGCTTTTTTTAATTATGTTCTCTATTTTATTTATATACATCCTAGCATTTTTGCAACATTGCATTCGCTTTGAAATATTGCAGGTTGATAAGATTTCACTACATACTCTCCCTCCAATAAGTCTATAGTGAGACGAATGCTATGCGTTGCTGTAGAGTAGTGATATATATTGTTGTTTAGTGAGTGCTGATGTATGTGGCAGTTGAATCTAATGCGCATTACCCATTTTGTTGGCGAGCGAAGAATGTTTTTGTCGTGCCAAGCGCTTTGGTGACATTTGTTGCGGGTTGATCATTCCACAACAGTTGTATGAAGGTTGAAGTTTGAGTAGGAGGTCACCAATGTGGTAGGTGAATTGGCTGGGATAGAACCTGGAATTTTGTGATTCGCAGTCGAGTAACAAGACTATTCGACAAAAGTAATTACTCGTGTCCCATAGTTAGTTGGCTTATAAACTTTCACCACAGTATCATGGGTTTGAAGTTATATCTGAACTATTTATATGGAATCAAATATAACCAATATTTTGGCCAAGAATACTGGTCACTTGAGGTGACTAATTTAGAATGAACTAAAAAGGAAAAATTGATCACCAAATCCCATTTTTACTAGCAGGTTTAACAAAAACATTCAAAATCTCCGGCATCAAACATTATATCTAGTTATTAAGTTTATTGCAACATTTGCTATTTTTATTTTAAACCAGTGCAGTAAAAAAGAAATTCAAAATTTCAAAAGATTTTCTTAAATAAAATACACGAAAATACAAAACCAAAGGTAGAAGAAAATAAATAAATAAGCGACAGGCTTTGATTTCGCTAATTGCCCATTGGTCTCATTATGCAATAGTATAAAAGCAAAGAAGAGTTTTCAAAACTCGACGCCAAAAAAAGAAAAACTCCTCCACTAATTGCTATTTTTTTTTCTTAAAAAAATCGCAGATGAAAAAATAATAATGACTTCCAAATGGTTGTTATCAGAACATAAAGCTATGAGAAGAAGAGAGAAAAAAAAATCACAACCAATATTTAGTTAAATTTAAAGGAAGAAGTTTAAAAAAAAATCTCGCCAGCGAATTTTTAAGTGCTCCGTCTGTTTTAACGTTAATTAATTTCTAAGGGATTGACATATTCCCCTCTCTAATAAACCGGTCGCTTCGAGTTGGTGTGTAATTGCCACTGATGAAAAAAAAAGTCACACACACTTAAAGAAATTTTATTTGACAATGAAAAAGAGAAATATCCACCTAACTGTCAAGATTTATAAACTGTTAGGTGCGCCTTTGGCGAAGAGGACGTCGTTAGGAAGGATGAATCTAAGTTTTAGATAATTGTGTTCTCCTTTTTTAGTTGAAAAATTAATCATAAGTAATGAAAAAAAAATCTAGCTTAAGAAAGGAAGTAATCTAGTAATGCACTGGAAGATATGTTTTGTCAAAGTATCTAAGTTGCGTTTAATGATGTTAAATATTATTTAATATCCAATTAAAACGCATTTTTTTATAACTACAAAGAACGAT